>VZRF01001867.1:318734-350053 GCA_013396875.1 Vireo altiloquus
TGAAGTTTTTATTCCATAAAATTCAGCTGCATGAAATCACCTGTATTTGTTTCTGCAAGGAAAACTCCCAGTTATTCCAGGGAGGTTCAGATGTGGGAATTATGCAGTACTGTGTTAACATATAATTCATATTCATCTGCTTCATAGTTTAACACTTTTCTTATTCAGTGTTGTCACTTTGAGTGTTTCTAATGTTCCTCTGCACTTTGCTGTCTCTCTGTCTCTCTTTTTCATTGCATTTTCATGCTCCCTCCCTCAGCGGCAATCCCGGGGATTCAGTTGGGTTAACTTGGAGGTGATGTGCTTCCTTAGGATGTCGTTGTTTCACCATAGCAGCTGCTCAGTGGTGCTGTAGAATCAGTCATTGCTGTAGGATGTAGCTTGTACAATGAAGCACCGTTTTTTTTCCAGTGGAGTCAATACAATTATTTTAGCTGTAACCGCCAAAATTAGAATTTGCCTTTTGCTTTGATTCTGGGCTGCACATTAATCATGGTCTGCATTGTAGTCTCAGTTGTAGATGATAGGATGAAACGTAAGTTTTCATTAAAAAAGTAAGTAAAGGATGAATGTGAGGATATTCACCACGAAATTGCCATGCTTTTTTACTGGATTAATGATAAACAGCACAAAGTTTCCTAATTTCATCAATATAACCCTTGTAAACAAATTAAACTTGTGTGGACAGTGATGTACGAGTAAATCAAATGAAAATTTGTTCACAACTATGATTTCTGCTAACTACAAAACCAAAAAGCTGTGACCTCAAGAATTTTCATTATGTGAATCAGTTACCATTAATTTCATAAAAATGTTCAAAGACTGAACCCAGTGGCTGTAAATGATACCCATGTGCCAATTTAATCATGACATATGTCTAGCCAGGCAATTTAATCTATGTTGTGTTTTCTTATCCTAAATCCTTATTAAAAGTGGGGGTTTTTTTGTAGGGAAATCTTCCACCAGATTATCATATCAGCCTAATAGATATTGGTCTTGTCCTGGAATATCTCATGGGTGGAGCCTATCGCTGCAACTATACTCGGAAAAGTTTTCGGACTCTTTATAATAATTTATTTGGACCAAAGAGGGTAAGAATGAGTTCATTCTGGATGTGGCCATTGTGCTGATGATGAAAAATAAGTAATACTCTGTTTGTTTGTTTTTGTGAAACACTTGGTATTAAATTCTAAAGAAATGCTGCAAGGTAGAAGTTCACTCCAAGAGTGAAGTTATATAAGAAAGTTGTAAGACATCTTTGTTAAAGGATGTGAGGACACAGGAGGTGGTGACGCTGATCTGGAGGTGGATTTCCTCCTATTCCAGTAGTTTACAGTCCAAGTATTTCTAACTGTGGTGTGCTTAGAAGCACTATTTTTTTTTTTTATTATTTTTTTAGCTTTTGTGACCATGTGGTGATTTAAATTCTCAAAGCACTATTTATCAAATGATTCATTTAACTCTTCAATCGGAATTAAAATCTTTCCTTTGAGTGCAGGATAGATATTTCCTAACCTATTTCATTCCTGCAAATATAGTTAAAATGAAAGTAACTAATTGCAGCATTATTGGTACAATTATTTAAAACAGTAAGTTTCATAATAAATGCTGTACATTTGTAAATGAAAATGGGTTTGCTTGGTATTGTTTGATCTTTCAAATTTTCCTCCCATCTAACTGATTTTCTTTTCTATTTTTTAATATTCAGCCAAAAGCTCTTAAACTACTGGGGATGGAGGTAAGTTTGATTTATTTAAAATACTGGTTTTGTCAAAACATTTCTCGGTACAGTTCTGTTCTTGGTCTTAGCTTTTTCATTATTAATGTGATTTACAGAAAATTTCAACTAGATATTCCATTTTGCAAACATTGCATGAAATACTTCTGACCATTTTTTAAGGATAGCATTTTTAGAACTGCCTAAAGCTCTGCTTAATAGTCTTCAGACAATTTTTAGCACTGTTATATAATAACCTGCTTTATATTGGATCATATCATAGATTTAATTATTCATATGTATACATTAATTACACTGAAAAGAGAATGTAATCCAGCAGTATTACCTATGGTGAAATCTCCTTTAACCATGAAATAACAATTTCTGTGCTTAATGATGTTTTAGCATAGAGAAAACATTTAACTGGAGTGAAAACCTAGGTGGTCAGATGCTGTCTTCCACTAGAAAACGTCTTTGCTACTGTGATGGCAGCATGTTTTATAAACAGTGAAACTCATCCAGAATTTTGGGTCCAGCCCCTACATCAGTTGCTTGTCTGCCTGCAGAATTTTGTAATTGAGCAGAAACAAATCTGGGATGATGCCTAAAAACTCACTCTGTTTTGGTGGTTGTTTCTTTTGTTTCTGAAGATAAAAAAACCCACTATATACCAGGAAAGCACTGACACCAAGAGGCAGGTGCATTTCTCTAGGAAGTGGGGTTTTATTAATGCCGTGGTGGTGCTCAAACACAGTAGGTGTTCATGCTGCCTGTGTTACAGCTGATGTGAACCATACCCACACACAAATACTTCCCCAGGTAGATAAGCAGACTTCTTCTCAACAGAGAAAATCTGTAGAGAACCTCTGAAAGAAGTTGTGTTTAATCCTTCTGATCAGCTTCCTGTTTTCTACTGGCTCAAGGCCAAAAGTTCAGCCCCTCAGAGGTGTGACCATTTTTGATGAGCATTGATCACAGTGCTTCTCCAAAAGCACATTTTGATTTTCCTATTTCTTTCAGTGAAAAATGTTTTATGTGCCACAGACTGAAGTGTTCTTTCCCCTTGACTGCAGGTAGAGCTGTTCTTCCAAGAGAAAGAGAAAGTTAAAAGAACATATACATTTTTTTGTTGAAGTGGTCAGTAAATTGCTATGGCTCCATGTGGTTGGGTTGGTTTTTTTTTTCATTTCCAGTGTTAGCAGCTCTAAAACAGAAGTTTAGACTCCTCAGCACTTTCTGTCTTACACAGGGGTTTGTTTTTATTTGATATTCTTAGTGTGTAGAGGACCTAATTTTTGGTCCTTCATGTGAGATTTTTTGTCCTGTGCTTCAGAGATGGTCAATACTGAGTGCAATTAATGACCCCTGAATTTTTCATAGAAGACAGAGGTCACTGCTTGCAGTTCTTAAAACTGCTGAAGAAGTAGACACTCAATTGCTGAGCTGAAGAGTCAGCTTTGGAAACTTGGGGTGGGAGGCTGAACTCTGAATTTGGATTTAAGTTCACATTTTGTTGAAAAACAGTGCATTATGCTGAACTTGCTTGAACAAGAGCTGATTTTTTCGAATAGCAATTTCTTTTACTTGGAATCCATTTCTGAGATTTGAATCAAGATCTACGATGATGATGAGCTCTGTCTATGCTTATATATGCAATGTTCTTTCTTCATTTTTTAAACCCTAATTTTCCCAATCATGGCTTTTCTCCCTTCAGGATCCTGCTTCATTGCCACTACTTCCCTTCAGTTACTTCCATGTTGGTTGCTGTAGTAGTGCCTATCCTCCCTATCCCTTTAAGAAATGGTACTTAAAACCTTCCATGTACACTGCATACATAAGAGGAGATTGCTTACTCCAAGGTGAAGACTCCCTTTAGTATCTTGCTGTTCTTAAGGGTACTGTGAGCCTGTCTTTGCCTTTTGCATGTTGCCATGACCTGCATGTCAGTCTGAAAAGTACCTGTAAGATGTGCAGCCATGCTCTGCAGGGATAGACAGAGACATACGGAATCAGAAATTACAGTGGAGCTTATCCCTAGGGAATTCAGCTTTGTTAGAGCCCCATTGACACTGCAGAGGAATTAATTAAATATTAATTTGTTGCAGACCAGCCTGTGCCATTCCACGTGCAGTAGAGATCTGTGTACAATGCCTCGTGAAGGGATGCCTTCAGTACCAAGGGGTTCTACTGCACTTTTCCACGATGGGTGACTTGTAATTATGTGTACAAGAAGTGTACAGCACCCTGAATGAAATATGAGTGTGTGTGCTTGCCCAGTGCATGCTCTGTCCTATGGCATTCATTGTAGCAAACAGCAAAACCAAACTAGAACTTTGAATATTAATGTGTCCTCTCAGTACTTGTTCCGTGCATGGTGCTGTTGTCAGGGGAGCTATTAGAAACTGATGGGAGTAATTTTTCTTCTTTTCTTCCCAGGATGATGAGCCTCCCACCAAAGGGAAGAAGAAAAAGAAAAAAAAGGAGGAAGAGATTGATATTGATGTGGATGACCCAGAAGTCAGCCGCTTTCAGTACCCCTTTCATGAGCTCATGGTGTGGGCTGTGCTGATGAAACGGCAGAAGATGGCTCTCTTCCTTTGGCAGCGAGGGGAGGAATCCATGGCCAAGGCGCTTGTGGCTTGTAAACTCTACAAGTCGATGGCCCATGAGTCTTCTGAGAGTGAGCTGGTGGATGACATCTCTCAGGATCTGGACAACAACTCAAAGTTAGTAGATGCAGAGCAGATTTTATGTTTATTTGTTACAAGCTTGCTGAGAAGCTTTACTTTTAGTTAAGTACAGTTCATTTCTAGAATGTAGTCTCACAAAATGCCATTTGGAGCCGATTTATCAGCTATTGACAAGGCTAAATGTGGTCTCGGGATCTCAAGGCAACACTAGCAAGGAGAAGACTTGCATTTTTTTCTGACAGAATGTATTCTTTCTTCAGCTTCTCTCTGTAAAACTAGCTAGTTTTATTTCACAAAGTTTTTTTCAGAATTTAATAATTTAAATCAAATTAAGGAGTGCCTAATGATATATATAAAAACTGCCTTTAAGATGTTGCTGGTCTAAGTGAATTCCCTCTGTTCAGTAACAGTTTGTTTGGAACTTTTGTAGACTGTCCCAAATCAAGCTTGAGATCAGTAGTTCTTGTCACTGTACATGTGTGTGGATCAACACGATGCCTGATGAACAGAGCTAAAAACCCAAAGCAAACTGATTTCTAAGTCAAACTTCACTGACCTTATCTTGTATCTTCCAGAGATTTTGGCCAGCTGGCTGTTGAACTCTTGGATCAGTCCTATAAACATGATGAGCAGGTTGCCATGAAACTGCTGACATACGAACTGAAGAACTGGAGTAATTCTACCTGCCTGAAGCTGGCAGTGGCAGCTAAACACAGGGACTTCATTGCTCACACCTGCAGCCAGATGCTCCTCACAGACATGTGGATGGGGCGACTGCGCATGCGGAAAAACCCTGGCCTTAAGGTATTTCTGTTGTGCAGCATTTCCAAAGAGAGCTTCTTGCATGGAGCACTTCGTTATACGTAGTGTTTGCATAGAAAAAATGGCTTACTTAGAGATGTTTTAAGAACATAAATCTGTTTTAAAGCTAATTTCTTTTGTTTCCAAACTCAGGATATCTCAGAAACATTATACCATGACAAAGGAAAATGTAACTCCATAAAAGACTTAACATGATTGGAATCGGAGAGAGAAGTTGTGGCTTTCAATAAAGCATGAGATTTGTTAATTGAGAACATACTCCTTCTATGAAAAATTAGTTGGATACAAGCAAAAATATCATTGGGGGTCCATGCAATGGGAATAGGGATAAAATGAACCAGATGTGGACACATGCTTCTTATATTGCTTAATATCTTACCAGAAGACACAGTTGAGACTCAGTGTTGAAAAGAGTAAAATCTGTGCAATTGCATTGTGTGAAACCATGTGATTTTCATTTCCTGCTTCTGTGATTTAGTGATTCAGTCTCCTTTACTAATTTTAATTTTTCCTAATTGTTTGATTTATAAAAATACAAGTAATGTGAAGGGGCTCTCAGAGAAGAGAAACACAAGTGAGTCAATGCTAAGGAAGCAGAGCCGTGTTTGCTTGTGTGTGTTTTTATGTAAATATAATCCTCTCTTTGTTGAATTATGCAGTTGCTGTCACACATATGGAGGCCCATCCTGCTCACCTCCTTATTTCCTTAAATCCCCTTACTGACAAAGTGCTCTATCAGTCTTCCCAGGCCAGATTCCCAAGTTTGCTGACGTACACATTGTACTGTCTCTGCCATTCTCAGTTTATTTCCACTTTCCCATATCTCCCTTAAACCTGTTTAAAATCTTCAGGCAAGTGTCTTGCCTTTCAGATTGCATTGTGGTACTTCTAAATATGTTTATTATTTTCCTTTCTTTTCTCCAACGAATTAATCAACGTCCTGGTGTTTGTTCTAGTTTCATTACCTGCCTTCTTTTCTCTGCTCCTTTTCTGTACTTTGATTTGTGTTTCTGTATCTAAGCAATCTCATTTGGTAAGAGAATTCTCCCAGTGCTATCTGCAAAGATTCTTTTATCTTTCATAGTTTTTTTAACTATTAAAGCTAATTATAGTAAGTGACTGAAGTAACTATAAACTCCAGTAATAAACCTGAAGGCCTCTTCTAACCACCACATGGAATGTGTCCATTCCATGACGTTTCTCTGCACACTAATTTTGGAGCACAATTTCTTAATTGCAGAGTATTTATGGAGATGAGAGGATTTCCAGGGTGCCGTATTTCATACCATACCTTATTGTCAATGCCTCTTAAGTATTTAATCTTTTTTTTTTCAAGCTTGAGGATGGCAGAATATCTTGAGTACTATACAGAGGAAATTTTTGGTTTGAGACCTACCTTGTTATGAAATCCATAGTGTAAACAAATAATGAGTTGAATTCTTTCTTGTTTACAGGTTATAATGGGAATTCTCTTCCCTCCCACCATCCTTTTCCTAGAGTATCGGAGTTACGATGACTATTCCTACCAGACATCCAAAGAAAATGAGGAAGGCAAGGAAAAGGAGGAGGAAAATGCGGTCAGTAATGGAGATTATTAGAAAGTTCTAATCTCTCCAGAGTGCTCATTTTTCTGACTTTTCTGATTATGTTGTAGCTCACACAGGTTACAATCTGTGGGATAAAATCAGTGAAGAATTTAGGAGTGCTTAGACTGGATTCTCAGAGCAAATGAAGTGTCTGTATAGTTCCGTGGATTTATGGAATTCTATTTATATACTTTTTAAAAGAGATCTGTTGCTCAGGAGAAACCCTGTGTAGTTAGCAGTTGGCTGAGGCTGTGGTTGAGGAAAAGTTACTATTTTTACTGCTGTATATTGATGAAATCTGACAACTTTGGTCTTCCAGGATGCAAATGCAGATACAGGCTCCCGAAAAGGGGATGAAGAGAATGGAAAGAAAAAACAACAGAGCCTTCCAATTGGAACAAAGATCTACGAATTCTATAACGCCCCTATCGTAAAATTTTGGTTCTACACAGTAAGTCATGATGGTTAAACTGATAGTGATCATTTTTCTCACACCTGTGAGACTGAAGGGATTCCAATGTAAAAGTAATCACCACGTAATAAATAAGTATTTTACTGCCTTATGTGGAATCTGATGAGTAAAGCACTCCCTTTATTTAGAGAAAAATGCACAGACAGTGAAACAGCATGAATAACTGAAGCTTATGTTGCCAACCTCTAAAGCTCCTACGTGCTGTGAAGGATGCTCTGCATGGAATACACCAAACTGAGTGCAAGCTCCACAATCCAATCACTCAATCCAAACTGGGCTGGATTCTCTTGCTTTCTAAAGATCCTGGCTCCTGTTCTGCATTGAAATGTCCTTTAGGACCCCAGAAATAACCCCATAGTATCAGTGCTTGCCATTTGCCCTGTTGCTCAGATGGGTGCAGCCTAGATGGAAGCACAGATCCCAGTCTGTTAAGACTTAATAGGTATTTTTACTAAAACAATTAAAACCAATCAAAAGTAAAATACTTATTTTTGACATGCATTTAATTTTCTATTTATTGCATCAAGAATTACCTGATGTTGGACTTTTATAATAAAACAGACCATGTGTTCATGCTACTGCTCATAAATTTTGTGTGTGCCCTGTAAAGGGGATACTAGTTTCTTATGTGTTCAAAATTAGGTTGCCTGATACCTGATAGGTCGTAATAATATAAAGAGTTTTATTTTTAGCACATATTAATCACAAAACACTATTTTGATCCCTTTCTGCTGAGTTAATAGTTTAAAAGTAAAATTCCTATTTAATTTCAAAGAAAAGTATTCAACATGGTTTTACAATGCAAAGAAATTCCATTTTAGTAGACTAAAAATTCCCCAGGCACAAAGGGCCTTTAGAATTGCTGGTTTTGCTTCTTTCAACAAATGAGATAATCCAGCTGTCTAGATCATATGTTCCACAGCATCTGTGATTCCTTTAGCTGCTGGAAGCCCATGGCTGTGCCAGTGTGGAGGGCATTGCAGCAGGCCTGCTTCCTGCAGAGAAGGAAATACTTTTTCTTGTGCAAGTAAGGGTCTTCAGCAGCTGAATATTTCACACTTGGCTTCAAAACACAGGTCCTAATTAGGAAAATTATTAGGGAACTGAGCTAAGGGGGCTTTGCTTTCATGCATTATCAGGCCCCTCAGCTAAGAGGATTTGACTACCTTCTGTCTGATGTTTCTTCTCTGGTGCTGCAGCCTTCTCTGCTCTTACTGAGTTAGGCTTCAGCAAGAAACTTGTTCCTGAGACTGGGAGCTACTTGAGGAACCAAAACACCTCTCAAACCTACTGTCTGTATAGATGGGTTTAAGTAACAAGGGTAGGAAGAGGGACTGATAAACGAAGTTTGTATGCCTCTGGCTTCAGCTGAAGAGTGTATTCCACCTAGATGGGCTCAACCACATCATTACAGAGTTGAGAAAGCAAGTGGGATGTATGGCTCTTTATTTTCCCTACCCCTCCAGGTGGGTGCTGCTCACAGCTTTACTCCCTCTTCTGCCTTACATCTGCCTTGAGGTGGTGGGTAAACATTTCTCACTGAATATTCTGTTCTTTAGAAAACTCCATTTTCTCCCTGAAATATCTTTTGGGTTGTTACTGTTTTGCTTCTAGGTTTTTTTTCCCTGCAAAGTCATTGAATCCTTTTTAATTTCTTAACTCTGGATATCCAAGGTCTCAGAATATTTTAGTTTGGCTGGCCACCAAAGGCTGCTGTGCTTGGAGATGCCAGCACCACCAGTCTGACATGTACATCAGTGGTTATAGAAAACTAAGTGGTAGCTCTATTGGCTTACACTAATAATCCAGGACTTTGTAATAGAAATTAATGAAGACTGGGGTTTCGTGTGTGTGTGTGTTTAAGTCATCTCAAGTCATTGAACAGTGCCTGATTTGGAAGGATCCTAGGATCCATCACTTAGAGTCCATAAGGGATTTTTTTCTTTCTTGGCAGATATCATACCTTGGTTACTTGATGCTGTTTAATTACATCATCTTGGTGCGGATGGAACGGTGGCCATCAGTCCAGGAGTGGATTGTCATCTCCTACATTGTGACATTGGCTTTGGAGAAAGTCAGAGAGGTAAAGCCTGACCATACCAACATCTCGTAATCCTTAGAATGAAGCTCACTCATTCTAAGGGATTATAGAGATTATAATGGCATGGACTTGTGCACAGGGAGGAGAGCCATACAGGACAGAGAAGAGTTTCATATTCTAGAATATACTAATAACTAAAAATATTCTTGCCAGAAGCAAATTCTGCTGACAGTGGAGGGGGCCTCAGATACCTATTGAATATGACAAGATTGGTCTTTTTTCATGACCATTACTTCAAAAATGTAACTTGGAGTTTTTTCTAATTATTTCTTTGTTGTATGTTCATTTATTTGTTTGTTTGTTTCAGATTCTGATGTCAGAGCCTGGCAAGCTGAGCCAAAAAGTCAAAGTTTGGCTCCAGGAATACTGGAATATTACTGACCTGGTGGCTATTTCAGTATTTATCATAGGAGCAATTCTTCGCCTGCAGAACCAGCCTTACATGGGTTATGGAAGAGTAATTTACTGCGTAGATATCATTTTCTGGTACATTAGAGTACTAGATATCTTTGGTGTGAACAAATATCTGGGACCTTACGTCATGATGATTGGAAAGATGGTTAGTGCCTAAATTGCTATAAATTATGTCTGTAAGAACTCCATGGGAAACTGAATTCCATTCTGGTTTAAAAAGAGGTTTTCCATTGAGTAGGACTGAATAAAGCCTGTGAAAAGTTGCCATGTGAATTTCACACACATGCAAGATGTTATACTCATGCATTAACAGATTGCAGATACAGCAGGATCATCCAGAAAACCATTGGCTGTGCAGAGGAGATGGTGTAGCAATGACTTTGTAATTTCTTTGCAACCACAGAGGAGGTCTGTGCTGAAAGCACAGCATAGCACATCTGATGAAGGGAAAACAGGGATTGCAAAGATTTTAGCATTTTAAGTATTTTTAAATATAATCTGGTGTTCCTTTAACTAACTGCTTTCTCTGCATTTGTATTTGTACTTAATTCATGAGTAGTACTTAAAGAATGATGCCAAAAAGATTCTCTCTTGCTATTTTCTTGTTTGCCGTAATGCATGCTGGCAGACAGACCTGCTGGTGCCACTGTGCTCCCTGGTGGTGCTGAGAGCTTCTCTGTGGTCTCTCCATGCAGATGATTGACATGTTGTACTTCGTGGTCATCATGCTTGTGGTTCTGATGAGCTTTGGAGTAGCTCGCCAGGCTATCCTGCACCCAGACGAGGAGCCCTCCTGGAGACTGGCTCGCAACATCTTCTACATGCCCTACTGGATGATCTACGGAGAGGTGTTCGCTGACCAGATAGACCGTAAGAGTAGAATTCATAGTAAGAGTCTGTTTCCTGTTTCTGAGGCAGATGATCAGGTCCAAATTAAAGACTGTTTTTAATTTGGAAGTAGTATTTTCGCTTTATGATTGTGTTGTTGTTGTTTTCTTGTGGCAGACCTGAGATGGACCAATGTTCTGTTCCCCACCTGCAGGTCTGGCCTCTTGGTTTATATTCAAATTCAGTTAACACAGAAAGTGATGTAGCCCGGAATATTCTCCTGTCCAAGAGTATGGCAGTGTTAAGTGTTCTGTTTACTTGCAGGGATCAACAGAGGTCATTCTGAAATGCTCTTTTCATTCAAAGGTTTACTAAGAGTCACTTCCAACAGAAGACAAAAAAGAAATCCCTTGCGCAGGAGGTTAAAATACACATATCCTTTCATCTCCAGCTCACAGGCAATGAGCTCATACATTTTTACCCTCAGTCATACATCTGTCTGCTTTCAGAAACGTTTCCATTTCATGAATCACTCATGTTGTTCTTTTCTACACCTGTGGGAAAACAAAACAAATAAAGCAAATGCCATTTGATTAGCTTTGGATGTGGGAATAGCCTTTCTTATAGAAACCGTGCTTAGTTTAAAAAAAAAGCTGTCAGTATTTTAAAGGAGATAGAAACTGTCCCGTTACTGCTAATTTTGTGTTAATATTTGAAATGTGTACAACAGTCCAATGTGCAGCTGGCCTCCTCTAGTGTGTATCATGTAGTTTGCACTTTATCTGAAATAATACAAGCTGCTGTTTCAGCTTTGTGTATGTGTTATTTCAGTCACCTGCATATACTGACAGGTATGAAAGTGGAAGGCTGAAGAACCTGGACGTCTGAGTTCAAAAAGATAAAGATTCTTCATCATGAGAAGCTTTTATATCAAATGTCATTAAACTGTACTTTAATTGTTTAGAAAGGAACAAAGTGTCATTAGTCTGTTTCCAAACAGTGCACAATCAGATCAACTTTGTTTTCCTAATGACTGCTTGTTTCAGTGATGTAATTTAGGGTACAGTAATTTACTCTTGACCAATGAAAGGTCAAGCCAGTCATCTGTGGTCTGATACTGCACATGAGAGATCCTGAGCTTCCCCTGGCTCACAAGTGGGACAGTTCTCCCACGGAGAGGAAGTGACTGTCAGGGGCTGTCGCTTATCTCACTATGTGCATTCAAATCCCACTTCAGTTTGAACAAAGAATGTTTGCCAGTGCAGACAGTTTGATTTCCATATAAATCAAAACTCACACCTTGCCGGCCATCTCTTCAGTGCAAGAGGTGTCCCAGGCTTCTCTCATGCTTCCAGTCATTTCTCAGTTATATATTCAGCATGCTTTGCATTGGAAATCTTTCCTCAGCAGTGCAAAAGATTTGGAGGACAAAAGGTTCAGGCTTTCTGGTTGTACAAGTTCATCTACTTGCTCCTTCCCAGGTCAGAAGCTTTGCTGTGTCAGTAGCCTAAGCATAAACTAACTTCAAAGTGTGTGTGTATATTAAAATAATTCTGGCTATGCAAGGCATTCTTCTACACTGCCTTACAATTGTTCTGTACATTTCTCCTGTGTGCAAGTCTATGGAATGACTCCTGAAGGTCTTTTTTGCTTTCAATAAGAAGTTTTCACTCTAATCTGTCCATGGTTCTCTGTAAACACACCACAAAAGCAGCCTCCGAAGTCATTGGGGAGCGATGGCTATGGGCAGTCTAATATGACTCAGACTCAAGTCCTGGTGTGTGGCTTTGCCAAGGCCCAGGGGTGTAAACAGTTTATGGAAGAAGTATTACATCAAATTTTGCCTCAGGTAGGAGGTAGTTGGACTATGTCAGTCACTTCTCTGAGGATGGGGTGTCATCGGGAGATCACAAATCACAGAATTTGCTGGGCTTGGAAGGCACCTTTGGAGATCCTCCAGATGAACTTTCCTGCTCAAAACAGGATACATTAGATTTATCCCAGATTACTTTGGGACTGTCCAGTCATGTTTACAGTATCTTGAAGGATGAAGACTGTGCAACCTCTCTGGACAACCCAGCTTAAATGGAATTTTCCATCTTTCCACTTTTGCCCACTGATGCTTCTCCTTTCATTGAGAAGAGTCTGGCCCTGTGTTCTTTTCTCCCACACAACATCAGGTATTTATAACAATGGCAAGATCTCCTTGATCTTCTCCAGACTAAATTATTCCAGCTTTCTCAGTCTTGTCTCATTTGCCAGATGATCCAGTCACCTTAATAATCTCTGTGGCCCATGACTGGAGTATTCTGGTATGTCCATGCCTGATTTCTGTGGGGGAGCCCAGAACCAGACACACAAGGTTTCACCAGAGCTGAGTAGAGGGGAATAATTACCTCCCTTAATTTGCTGGTAACACTTTTCCTAATGGACCCCAGGGAACTCTTGTTATTTCACTCTGTTTAGAAAAATGTGCACAAGCAAGAAGTTATCAGCATCTAGTACTCAACAGAATCATATTCTTAAACAACAGAGAAGCCTGCTTGAATTTCCTTCAATAGTGTGATTTTTCTTACAACCAGCATTTAGGAATTGGCAAGCAAGTGTCCAGACTCGTAGTCAAAATGGGCATTAATGATACTGATGCTATTGCAGTGTACAATAGCATGCCTATTAATGGAAACATAGCTATTCAAAAGAAACAGCTGACAGATTCAAAGCCAGGGTGGTTAAAAAAAATAAAAAAGGAAGGAGAAAATGTTTCCATAATAGCTAAAATAATGATTTTTGTGTGATAATTTTGAGTTGCTTCATGTTCGTGGTGACCGCCAGTTTTGTTTACTTGCCAGAAATATCATGTATATTTAAATGATCATCTGCCAGAAGCATTTTGTGATATATTATTACCATTAGTTTGCTGCCATATGTAACATTTGGGGAAAACAGCATGAAAAGGAAATTGCAGAATGCAATGCATTTTTAACAAAGACATTTTTTTCTCAGCATATGTCCCTACTGTTCTGACATTTGAATTGCTTATCTTTTCTTGGCAGCAGAAGTGTATTTCCAGTCATCTTTTTTTCGGTTCTGTTTCTTTATTACTCTTGTTTTCTTTTTTCTCTCCCTGCCTCCTTTTCTATTCCGTTCCTTTGGAATGATGTTCAGTCTATGCCATGGAAATCAATCGTAAGTCTCTGTGGAGAGCTGATTATCTCATTTAGCTGAATATGTTCATTAATCTTTTTCTTGACTAGTTACTCATACTTTAATTAGAGCCCTCATCCAGTATTCAGGTGTGAATCTTGTTTTTCCACTGTAATAGTTTCATTTGAAAATAAGCAGAGGAAAAATATTTTAATACAAAATGCAGATCAGAAGTTTAAACTGAGCTTAAGTGGTTGCTAAGACTTGTTTCTAGTACACCAACAGTAAAATAATTGGGTTTTTTAAATTATGATGCATAAGTGGCATTGTATAATTCCCCTTGATTACCTAGATACAATATTACTGTGGTTTTGGCAGTACTTTCATTGGTCCATTTGAATAAAATTAGGACTCGCTTAACTTTCCTGCTATACTTTTCTTAGGAAAACCAGGAAAAAAATGTAGGTCTGATGTTTGTAAAGCAAGTAAAATAAATTTGATTAATTACAGTCCAAATATCTCTTGGAGACCTCAGTAAATAAGCTTAGTCTATTTTTAAAGAATTTGAAGTATTTTTCAAGTGAGGTTGAAGCATTGGAGTTTTTTGCAAAATGTTTAAAAGTACTGGGGTTTCTATTCATGTAAACTAAATCTGTAATGAACTCTGTCAGACTTCACATTTGCTAAGACTGCAGCTAAAGAACCTGTGGTTGACAAAAACTTTAGCAAAAGCTGCTATCAAAGGGTTCCAAAAGTTAGCCTTGTATTTGAAATCAGAATATGATGACACTGCACTTTCAGACAGAACAAACTTGCTGCATTTACCCAACTCCAAGACAGCTCTTACCCAAGACAACCTATATATTCTTAGAATTACTTCAGGCAATTATTTTATATTGGTTTGATCAATATTATCAATTTTTGTCCCATTCTCAGTAGTCTTAATTTGCTGTTACTATATAATTTTCATTTTATAATTTTATCTTCTTGGTGGCATTAACCTGCTGGTAACATTAACAGCCCCAGACAGGTCAATAGTCTGGGATCCATCTAAGGGGCAGAAAGATACAGGGCCAGAGACAGAAGGGTCCATCCTTGGGACTAACCCTCCAAGGTCCATCCTGGAGGCAGGGGTGAAACCTAGCTCAGGCAGGGACTGGTGTGCAGAGGGAGCATAGGTGGAAACCCCCAGTGAAGCTGGTCAGGGCCATTAAAGAACTCTTCAATACACTGGGCCCTCATAAAGGTTGAATTTATACTCAGCAATGTGGTACCACTAAGGCAATGCTTTCATATCTTTGGCAAGGTATGCTCACAAGCTTGGTTAAAGAATTTGGTTTTAATTCCCCTATTAATATGTCTGTATACACATTAAGATCTGTTACTATTTTCGTCACTATTACTGTGAGGAAAAAAAATCCATGGGAATGTCAATAGAAAGCCACACTGTACAGTAAGGAGTTGCCTCTCTGTTCACTAATATGGGAAATGTAGTTAGAAGTAGAATTTGAAGTAGAAATTATACATACTTGCTCCTGAAAATAAACTGACAAAATTTTCCAACGTTTATGCATGTGTCATCATTAAATAAATGTGAATAGTATTTTTAAATATCAGGCAATTTGTGAAAAACACCTTTCCTGTTTTTCCTTCAGCACCTTGTGGGGACAATCTTTATGATGATGATGGTAAACGCCTCCCTCCGTGCATCCCAGGGGCCTGGCTCACTCCTGCTATTATGGCCTGTTACCTTTTGGTGGCAAACATCTTGTTGGTAAACCTGCTGATTGCTGTCTTCAAGTATGTAAACGATCATGTATCTTTGTCTTATTGTCGATATAAAGTTTCTGTGTGCACCTATCAACTGATTTTGCAAGGGTTTGCATTCCCTCTCAGAATCTCATTATTCTGTGAATGTGACTGGCAAATACCGGCAACAGGGGGAATCCTGGAGAAGAGTGAGGAAAGGTGGCTTTGAATTTGCCAGCGATTGCAGCAGTGTATGTGAGAGAACCTGGCTACTTCCAATTACCTTTTAATGCATAGTGACAGGCCTCAAGGTTGCTCTGGAGAGATAAGAAACAGGATCCATGAAACCTGGCACACACCTGACAGAAACCTGTGTAGCCCCTGGCAGTCACAATGCTGTGGGAGAACAGCAGAGCAAAACTCTGAACATCAAAAGCAGGAGGCATTTCCACTACATCATCTGGCTTCCTTTTCTTTTTTTCTTCTTGTTTTGTTTTCCATTTAGAAAAAGAAATTAGGGCCTTGCAGAGTCCTTTCATGACCCAAAAAAACAGTCTGTGTTGCCCTGAACCAACAGGAAGGATGACTATGTGTTGCCAAGGTCTGTGGCCAATCCAAGCAGCGTGCAGTATGCACATATCTATATTTGGACTTACCTGGAGTAAAACTAAATAAATTTCTGCTGCTTATTCTTCCTACCTGCACTTAGGTTGCATGCTTTTCCTCTCATGATGTAGGGATTAAAAAAAAATAATAACTTCTTGCTGGCAAAACTTCCTGAACAGAGCACCTGAGAAAAGAAGGTGATCCATTTTTGTTGCCTTCAAACACGTGGTGTTGGAGGGCTTGTTGGCGTTGGTAGGTTGTGTCACAAATGCGAAAACAGTACTTTGTGTGCCCAGAAATCTGCAGCTCACAAAGCCTGTCTTTCATTTGATGTATGTAGCTTAAAAGGTCATGAATTTAAAGTACTCAAATGCCAGTCACATAGCTGGGGAGAAGGGGAAGAATCTTACAATGGTAGCTATTATTGGCTGAAGGACCAAGGAATCAGCAGTTTGGGAAGTAGGTCATGCTGTTAACTCCTGCCAGCCCAGCCTGCTTGCAAGGCGTTGAGATCTGGCTGGGCAGTTCCTGCTATAAAGGAGACACGGAATGAAGGCAGATTGTTACTTGTCATTGGTAAATAGTCTCATGTATACTTAACCTAAAGAAAGCAAAAACTGTGTGTACACAGGAGTCAAAGAGATGTTTTAACTGGTTTTATGAATGTAGATATTCTAAAGCACATAAAGTTAGGAGATAAGTGGACAGAAGATATAAAAAGGAAGTTTCAATATCACCACCATCATAGAAGTGGAGTGTGAGCTGTCTGACAATACTTTAGAAATAGCTTGAAAAGCATTTTCTAAGACAGAATATCAAGTCTGCTTTCTCTTAGTTGATCTTTCATGACTGTGACCATTGTTATCTCTGGATTGAATTCTATCACTTCATAGCAACTGAATTTCAAAATTAAACATCTTTAAAACACACCTTACTTTGCTGTAAAAATGATGAAGCTTCTAAGAATAAATTCCTTTACAAGAATATGCACCATGTTTTAAAATCAGAAGTTTGAGGGAGTAAAGTTTGAATTTAGGACATTTTGTGAATACTTGAAAAGTCTTCTATGTAGGTCAAGCTGATTAGCATATTAAAGGCAAACTATGTGAAGTTTCTGAGTTTAGCATACAAAATACTTTTCATGGATTTAATACTTTGTGTAGCATCAAATACTGGCATGTGTTAAAAGAAATAGTTTATAACCAAGCCCCAAAATACCAATTATGTGATGCATAAATCTTGCATAGTTTCTTTTCACTGGCACCTAAGGGATTTGAACAGTGGGAGTGAATGGTCTGAGAGGAGGACTGTTCTGAGTGGTGCCTGCGGGGTGCAGAGCACCTTCTGTGTGCTGCCTTCAAAAGGAGTAGTGAAATCATGAGTTCAATTCAATCCTTAGGTCAGTAGCACCAACAAAGAGCTGTACCAAGCAAATCATGTGGCTCCAAGGTTATTTAGCTGCTGCTTTTTTCTACATTTCATCACCTTGGTCAGTAGTAGTAAGATTAGGGACCTCACAGAAACTGTACCTGTGTTTCCTTTCAGCAATACCTTCTTTGAGGTAAAATCAATATCCAACCAAGTGTGGAAGTTCCAGCGGTACCAGCTGATCATGACATTCCATGACAGACCTGTCCTGCCACCACCAATGATTATCTTCAGCCACATCTACATAATCATCAAGCGGATCTGTTGCCGCTGCAAGAAGGGTGATGGAGACCAGGACGAGCGTGACAGGGGACTGAGTATGCTAGAAATCTTCTCTAAGTTGAGCTCTTTGCACCATATTAGCAGAAAGCAGCAACTTCTACAACACTGAACAGTTTGTTCACCTTGACCATCAGGTGTATTTGCAGAAGATAGTATGTGCCAATATTTGTATCAAGTTAACAGCTCTTGGGCTCTGCGGGTGCCTGAGAATCTCCACCTCTGATGTAATGAAGACCTCCTTTAACATGCTTTCTTAAAACAGTGTGATTGTATCAACTCAATCCAGGGGTTTACCAAGTTCTAGTAAAGTCCATGTGTTGGGAAGGGCAAATAGGAATTTCAGAAGAAGGGATCACAGTTCCAAATGTCAGCTGTAAGGTCAGCTCTGTGACTGTGAGCTATCTGTGTATCCCCACTATCATTTAGAGATTTAGCTGTCATTTCACAAGGAAACTGAGGATTCTTCTCCTCACATACTCTGTTAATTATTATTTTCATTATATGCCTCATGAAAATAATCAAATGCTCACAACTATCCCTCTATTTCTACATTTCACAGGAAACATTTTTGCTCAATAGGAAAAAGACTAAGGAAAAAAGGAAATGTAATGCTTCTTCCAAATGCAAAGAGACAAATCCAGATAAAGGATGAATTGTTCCCAAAAGCTTATATTCCCCTTGGATTTTTCTTACGTGATTATAAATTTCTTAACATCTTATCCAAAGAATATCTGTGAACAATCTGTTAAGTTTATCTGGTGCCTATAACTGGCATCTTTTAAGAACAGCACTAGAATGAAGGAACAGTCAAACTGGCAGAGATTGCCCAGGTCTTTATCTTGTAAAATCTGGTCAGTTCAATGCACAGCAGTTAAACAGTGCCAGAGTCATTCAGAACATAGAGCCCCACGTGGATGGCCATGGGAGCAGATGATGGTCATAATGCATTCCATTGCCTTCACAGCTCTGCCCATCCTTAGCTAAGTGCTCATTGCCTATTATAAAAAATCATCTGTTCAGTTAGGGCAGGAGTAGAATCTGCAATATGTCCATGTCCAAAATAAACTGCTAAATTGGATTTAAATTGACTGCCAGAAGTTCAGAAAAAGGAAACTCCTCTTTTGTTCTTCTCTTTTGCACAGAGTTATTTCTGAATGATGAAGAGCTAAAAAAACTATATGAGTTTGAAGAGGAGTGTGTAGAAGAATACTTCCAGGAGAAAGAGGATGAGCAGCAGTCATCTAACGATGAACGCATCAGAGTTACCTCTGAAAGGTACCTATTGTAACAAAAAAATCCACACCATTTCTCAGGAACAGCCTTTTTAATACCTTCTTTATAACCATGGTTGAGTTAAAATACAAAAGATTTTGGTCTTGAAGAAAACCACCACCAACTCAGAAGCTGATCTGAATCTCAAGTAACTATCTGAGCAGGTGCATCTCTTGCAAGAGCAAACTTTTTGCTACTCTTTCTGTTGTGTCACCAAATCTGCTGGTTTGGGTAGCTTTATCATAAGAACATTTTTGCTCATGATGAATTTTATACCTCACATCCATCTGATCATCACGGTTGCACTTTTTATCCATTTGAGCAATTTGCTACATGTTGAGTTTCCAACAGTTCATCCAACCATGAGAAACATGATGAAGTTTAATGACAAAAGCACTGAGGCTCCTCCCCTGTGCCTGTAAACACTGGTTTACATTAGGATCTGGCACTCACAACTGCTGAATTTTAATTTCTGTTACAGATACTCTTGCAGGCTTTGAACAAGGTATTTAGCTTTTCAGTATGAACTTCCCCGTTTAAAAGATGGGGAATAATCACATGTAAATCATAATGCCATTCTGAGGACTAGATAATGTTTGCATATTGCTGTGTAAGCACACAGTGCTATTGGCAGCAGCCTTTTTTACCAGGTCACTTGGCAGGACTGTCCCCAAAGTCTCTGCCTATTCTGTCAGTAGATCTAAGTAAGTCAAGAGATGGGCTCTTCTGTCACTTCCTTGAAATGAAGAAAAGTTCTCCGTGGAATGAAAATAATACACATTTTAAACATGCTTTCACCTGAATCTACTGCATAGTATTTTGTTGATGAAGTACTCCTTGTACATGTTTATCTATATATCTATATGTATCTTCATTTTAACATTTTTTATGAATTAGCTCTGTGAGCCACATAATTCTTTAATAGATAAACCATTTTCTCTTGAGAGAGGTCCTGAATATCTTGCATTATTATATTTGAAATTTGAGAATAGAGAAGTAAATTAGACCTGCTACATGTATTCGAGTAGTTTCTATGACACTGGTTATCCATGGCAATTTGTCAAAATCCTAGGTATTGTGGCAGAGAATAAAGCAGGGCTGATAAGCCTCACTGATTCACTATGGTCTGTGGCCACAAAGCAGATTTGCTTATTTCTCATGGCCTCTTGCTCCAGATGCTTCATCATCTTTTGTGTGTGAGAGCAAAAAACCGTTAATTTCCACTGTAGATTTACTAGTATATGATCTCTAAGCCACATTCCAATTAATTACTTTTATATGCATTTTTCTAGTGCCATCACATCCATTATCATATAAAGGATAAGAAGAAAATGGGGAAAAGTATTATTTTAATTGAACTAGACAATAGTGCTACTCCCTTCAGCTGATACATAATAGAAAGGTAGTTCAAGAGCTAAAGCAATCCCATCAACACCAGTATATGTTTCTCTCTCATATAGCTGCAAAACCTGTTTTACAACATGCTTTGATGCTATTTTTAAGTCACCCTGTGAGCATGTCTTTAGAAAGTACTTTTCATGTAATTAATTTGATACTTCACAGTGAAAGAGAAGAACTGAGCACACAGTGGGTGGCACATGCAGAAATGTTAATAGTAGTCTGTCCCTAAGGGCTCTCCTGCCATGAGTATAAGGGCAGAGTTCAAATACCACTCTAATATGGTGTATGGAAAGCAGAGATAACAAGTAAATGCTCGTGCTTTTGATGCTACACATAAGAAAAAAGAACAAGGCATGATACACACCACAAAATTCTGCCTTAGGAAGAAAGCAGGAGCTGGGTGCCTATAATGGGTTACTGCACTGTTCTACAGGTTCTGTTCTCTGCTTCCTCTTTTATACCCCACAGAGTTGAAAATATGTCAATGAGGCTGGAAGAAGTGAATGAAAGAGAACATTTTATGAAAGCTTCTCTTCAGACAGTCGACCTTCGGCTCTCTCAGCTGGAGGAGCTCTCTGGTCGGATGGTGAATGCTCTGGAGAAGCTGGCGGGCATCGACAAATCGGAGCTGACGTACACACGCTCGTGGGCATCGTCAGAGTGTGATGCTGCTTATCTCCTGAGGCAGAGCAGTGTGAACAGCTCTGATGGTTACAGCATGTACAAATACCACATCAGTGGCGATGAGCTGACCTTTGATGACGGCACCACGCCTATGTCGCCAGCTATGCGTAAAAAAGCCCATTCTATTGGTACCAAAGAAGATGGAGCAGACCCAAGGATGCTGGTTCCAGAACACCAAACTGGACTCCATACCTCGAGTGCTAATGCAGTCACCACAGCAGATCACAGTAAATCTACATCAGAAATTGCACAGAATATTTCCAGTCCCCATTCTGGTTCAGGTGGCTTGGGGAGTGAAAAGCAGGGGGTTTTCAGTAGCGATGGAATGATTCCTCAAAGTATAAACCAGATGAATGCTGTTACGAACAGTCAGTCAGTAGCAGGATCAGATTTTAAAAACACTCAGTTAAAAGTAGAACGTACCAAGTTAGAAGCAACCATCTCTTATCCGTTGGACAAATCCAAAGCAATGCGCTATTTTCCTCCTGAAACTTTCAGTGCTTGTCAAACCACTATGATGAAATCAAGGAGCTTTATATTTTCACAAGGTGGGAAACTGGTCGGAGGAGTTAACAACTGGACCTCGGAGTACAGTACCATTATGGATCAGGTGTGCCCTTCTACAATTGAACAGTGGGCCACAGAGTGGAAATATGAAGTCGAGCAGCAACTCTCTCAAGAGCGTCCTCCAGAATACCCTGGGGTGATCGCTGAAGCAGAAAGGCAAGCAGAGGAGAAGCAGATGGACACAGATGATGATAGTAATGTTGGTGAAGCAGGTATGAGTGCCTCTTACACCTCTATGCCTGCCACTGTCAAGGCCGAGAAGGAGAATTTACTGTCAGTAAAGCCGGAAAGGACTTCTGGGTTCCCATCAGTACGCTCCAAGAGTTTGCACAGCCATTCCCGGAAAGCCAAGTCTGTGAAGGACAAATTAAATAGACCAGGACATGCCAGCAGTGTAACTAATTTGGTGGTAGCGTTTGGCAGCGCAACAGAAGAACAGAAAACTAGGCAAGAAAATGCATCCACAGAAACTGAATGTTAAAGTGGCTTATGGCCCCTGTTTTACCAACAGTCGAGAAAGCAATGTGACTAATTGAACAAATTAGGGATTTTAAAATTAATTTCTAAAGAAGAATTTTGGATATATGTGTTTCTCTTCTTTCAAACTTAATAGATACATGTTCTGTTCTTAAATAAATGTTTGCTGGGTTGGATGAAAGGGAGATGTTCTCTCAGGGGCAGATTAAAGTAGGTACAGTCCACAGATGCCGACTGTATAGATCATCCTTTGTTCCATTTCAGCCTCCCTCATAAGCTCATTTACTGACAAGCTCTTTATAAAAGCTCTTAGAGGAAGAACAATATTATCATGTAATAATTTTATCAGAAGACTTCTCAAACTGAACAAGTTTTTAACCAGCCTTAGTTTTATCCTTACTTATGCAGCTGATTTCTTTGTGGCCATGGTGTTTTTCAGATCAAAACAAAATTGTTGGAAGAAAGGAAAAATTATGCAGTCCCCTCTTTCACTTCTGATTTCATGCATGCTGCTTAGCTTCTCTTTCGGAATGGCACAACATAGCAGTTTTCATGCACTAAAATAGGTCAGAGTGGCAAAATACAGTTGTGTTTGGAGAAATCTGATCTGGAAAGCCATGTGTAGACATATTCTTAACCTGTTCTTGAACTTCAGTGGCATAATCTTGCTTTCAGGATCATGTCTGTCCCCAACCCTAAGCATGCTGACAGCCTTAAACTGTTGAAAAACAGTGATCATTGTTTCAGAATGTTTAGGGAAGATTCTAAGAATATCAAGTACATGGAGATTTTAATAATAGAAATCCAAGGTCTGCAGTAGTGTTTTGTATAAAGAATGATTACAATAGAAGTCCACTTAGACTTTGTCTTGGAGTGACTCAAACTGGGACATAAGATTCTGGCTTTTCTTAAATGCCTGCAAGGGAAAACAAATCAAAACAAAACAGGAAAGGTGTTCTGATCAGGAGAAATCAAAATATAGCCAATCTTTGCTTGAAGCAAATCTACTGTGACAAATTCATCTTTCATTATGCAATTTCATTATGACAACATGAGAGGAACAAGGAACAGTTTCTAGGAGTCCATCTAAACAAAATATAAATTTTTGAGATGAGGATAGAAATTCTGTACATTTTCTTGAGTAAATTTCAAAAACAAATGTCAAAGGGGAAAAAAGTCTACAGCAAAAGTGTTCTGAGGACTAAGACTGGAAATCAACATCTGTAGTTAGATTTACCCAGAGCACGTGTCTCAGCAGTGGCATTCTAAGACCTAGGTTTTGATAATTTTCTTCATAATAGCACTGTGGTATTTGCCTCGTTCCTCCATGTTAAGTTTTAGGAACTTTGATTGCCCAAATATTCAGCACCTGTCTTTGCAGGGGATGCTTACCATGGAGCAGAGCATTTTGAAAATGAGTTAAAGGCATGCTACCTGTTCACAGAATACTGGTCAAAGGTTTATGTGTAACTCATTACCCGTCAGGACTCATTCATATGCTAGTTTGAAAAGACTTAATTTCTTTTTTCACTCACCATCAGCCCCGCAGTGCAGGTCTCAGCATCCTCCTTGACAGTGATGCTTACAGCATTCTGAAATGCAGAGACTGATGGAAGACTCTACAAATGCATTAATGGTATCTGATTTTTATTGTTTGCGTTGTAATTTCATACTCCGTCCATACTTATACCCTGAAGTACTGTTACCAGGCTGAATGACTGTGGAAAGTGCATAGACATTCCACAAAGTTCAGTCATCATTTCCTTTGGATTTTTGCTGTCTTGGTTCTACCAGCAGGTTTCCTGGTTTCACTGCTGTTGGACATTTTGTGTTGACATTTTGCTTGTTATGTGGGCTTCTCTTTTCTTCAGCTTTAGGGAACTGGACATTTTGTAAAAACAGAATGACATTTGAAATTGTTTCACTTCCATGTTTACTTCTGTGGTACCATTCTGTGCAACTACATAGCCATTGTGTATATGTGGTTAAAATAGCCTCCAGTTTGCCAATGCCTTTTTATTGTTTGCCTGCACATTCACCAGAAATGGAGTCATTAACAAACACAAAGGGATGCAGCTTTTCAGCACTGTGCTAAACAAGCAGTATGCATTGTGGAATGGAATAGTGTGTTGCATACCTCTTGTTACACTGTCTTTATGAAATGTGTGTTAATCATGCTTTTGACCACTTCATTTTTTTAGTATTTACATTGAAAATTTATCTGATAGCATGTAGATTTCAAACGAAAACATTTTACCTTTGTATTTATATACTTCCTTTGTGTAAAAATATTTATAAAAAACACATGAAAAACCTGGCAAATTAACTCAGTATAACAATTTTTTCTCTGTAATGTCAAAACACTTCACTAATCTTCTTATGCAGTGCATGGGCTGAACATTTTCGAAGCAAAGTTTCTTTCTCAACACTTGGCAGTAATTTTCCATAAAATTTTCTATACAGGGATGATTTTAAGAGGTTTGGATATTTTCTGTGCTCTTGCACAGCATGAACTGAATGACAGCCTCTCTGCCATTAAATGTGAAGTAACCACGCTCTGGCTTTGACAGAGTCATTTTAGACATACAGCCATTTTAACAAGATTTAAATATGGCTTTGTATGTGCGTAGAAGACCAATAATACATTTGGAGCTCACTAAGCAGAATAATGACCAACACATTTGCATGTCTGCCTCCATGCTTTCTTGAATACTGGCTGAAAGGATGCAGGCAGAGAATTTGCATTTCTGAAGAGGCATGTTTAATGCTGCTTTTCAGGAAGACGTGTCCCCCTTCACTGCTAAGCATGTGGTGACTTCACAGCAGTGTCACTGTGAATTCCATTGCCGTGATTTATTATGTGCTTGACCTATACTGCAGCAGGTCAAGCTGAAAGGGTGTGTGCTCTAAGGCTATGTCTGTGCGGAGATATTACACTGAGCTAATTTAAATTTGTTCATCTTACAGTATCTTGCAATACAGACATTTCCCTTTCCCTCAAGGCAGATGTTTTCAGCATGGTGACTAATTGTCATATTGACAAAGGCAGGTTCATAACCCTACTACCTGATTCCATGAACTACCCCTTTTTACATTGCATCATTCAGGGACTAGCTTAACTTGCCCCTCACAAGCCTCTCTTGTTGCAGAGTCACTCTGTCCATTTTAGAAGCTGGATTTCCATACCTAAGAACCAAGAAAGTCCATTTTCCATATTATTTACTAATTCATTAAAGTAGCCATTGAAACCTTCCAACTATGGTTTCTCCATACTGCTTATTTGGATGCTTTTCAAAGTTCTGTGCTTGACTATCATCTTTGGCAAAATAAAAATAAAAATAAATAAATAAAAATAAATTTCTAAACAAAAATAAAAAGAATACATCTGCAAGGCCTAATCAGGAAACGGGAACGTGAGGAGGGTGCATGCCCAAGGATGTTAACAGGATCATTTCATTAGCTCTGCAAGATGAACAGGACTGTCACCTGTTACAGATGTTCTGGGCTGACACAAAGCCAGTGTGCTGCTGAGCCCTTCATGTGGAGCAGGTGAGTTTTCCAAATGGCAGCAGCCCTTGGGACACAGTGCTGGGATCCCACAGATGCTTCTGCAGCACCATCCTGTCCAGCAGGTCACTTTACCTGAATTAGTGTTGCACTCAAAAGCTGTTGGGAGCTAAAAGGAGACACACCTTGGATGTATGGTCAGGAATGTATTGTTAGTGTAACAAATTCTAAGTCTAATATATGAATTGTTATTAGTTTAGATCTATCTAATTATAAGAGAGAAGAGACAAGAAGAAAGAACAGAAAAGAATACTACTGTGCTACTAATGGAAAAACAGAATAAGGTAAAGTTACTCAATGCACACTTCCTACTATCTACCCCTTATTTTGATGTTTATTCACACCTGCTCTGATCTTTGGTCTCATGGTCAGTAGCTACAGTGAGGATAGTAAGGAAATACTGCCTGCTGTCAGCATCCCAGGTCGTTTGCAGGGTGAGCATGATGTTCATGTTGTTTCTTCATCCTTATTTTTTGCTACTTTGGGGGCATTTTTATGTGTGCTACAAAGTTATATCTTGTTTTTCATCACTGGCCTTTAAATCCTACAAATAAACCTGAATTTCCTTGTCATTAGAAAAATTGCTTTCACAGCTAAACAAACAAGGGCCAACTCAAGGCAGGTTAAGGCAAGTTCAGACAAAGCAGCCCTGACAAGCCTCAGTCCTGAGGCCTTAGCAAGTCAGCATAAAGCCTGTGGCCTGTTACTAACAGTGACAATTAGCCTCTGTTTGCTGGGTTATGAGGCTACATTAGCCCTAGGGGTGTTTTCTTCTCACTGCAACCACTGCAGATAAATATTCTAGCACAGGCAGCAGTCACATGAGCTGAAGATTCAGTCTAATTATGGATTTTGATCCCCCATTGTGATCCAGCATTGGACAGGAAGGCATAAGCAATGTAAGGACCTGGTTGATCTGGCCATTTAAAGGCCATTTCAAATGGTAGCAAGGCAAGGGAGTTTGGGGTAGTCACACAGCAGTACCCGGCAGTGATTTGCATTGTAGGCTGACAAACCACAGACCTTGGGAGAAGTGAGACAGATTCTCTTAAAACTGCAATTTTATTTTACTTTTTTTCAACTTGTAGCCTTATCTGCAGAAACAAAGTTTGATATGGCAAAGTGATGCTTTATGGTTGATGCCCTCTTATCTTTACAATGGATGTAAGGTATGTCTTCAGAGCAGGCTTTAAATTATTCTTTGCAGATGTTCAGCTGAAAAATGTAAGTGCTGGTATCCACCGAGTGCTTGGTGTTGGAGTAATGAAAAAGAGGATGCATAGTTTTATGTGCCTGCTCCTCTTTTGTCTTTGCAACATGAAACTCCTTATAAAACCACACTGCTTCATCCTGCATGATTCTAGATGCAAGCATCTCCCTTTGCTTGCCCTAACTGGACTGCTGGTGCTCAGCAAGCAGTCACCTGAGCAAACCAACAGCCTTTATAAAGGGCCATGGAAAAAAGATTAGGTTCTAGTTTAGAAGCTCTAATAATGCAATAGTCACTATCAGAATACCTGTGTGAAATAGTCCAAGGTAGAACACTGTACTATGAATAGCACCAAACAACTGTAGGCAAGTAGTACCCACACAGTGATTAACAAGGAAAGTACCCTTACATGACACAGCAGAGCTCCATGTCATTAAACCTCCACCCAAAGAAGACAGCCTCCACTTTACAGATGTGCTCTGCAAAGGAGGCTTTTCTCCTGAGATACTTCAAGAAACTAAAACCTCTGCATAGTTTTGTCTTTTGTATATATTTGACCAAGACTGTCAAAGTTGCTGGTTTATATAAATAATGTCATTTTAAATGTTCTTCTCCTAGATCTTCATCAAGGACATTCTTTCCTTTGTCAAGGAATTACTTTTTTTTTTTTTTTTTTTTTTTTTTTAACCAACTGCTTTATAAATTTAAGGCATTATGTTTTTATTCTGTAAGACATAATACAGACCTGTAGGGCTGGCTCCCTCACAAGTCCCCAGCCAGAGTCCCACACTTCTGAGTGCAGGCTGAGGCAATTTGGGTGCATAAACTATTGATTGCACAAATAGAAAGGTGTCCAGGTAAAGTAATAAACTGTAACACTTCCAGTGAAAAATAGAACTGACTTTCATCAGTGAATCCCTGACTGCAATTTGCAGACTTGCTGCACACTTGCTATAGCTCTGGGCACATAGCTCAGCTGTGAAATCAGACAACGTTTGTGTCTTCTTGTCTTGGAGTTCAAACCAATAATTGAACCAGTCTTCAGAGAGCTATGAAAACATGTAAGTTGCCATAGAAATACAGGCCTGGAAGAGATTGTCTGCACTAGGCGAGTTCAGCTATGTCAATAGCATCAGTGGCAGATGGTGGTCTAACCTGTTCTTGAACATCTCTAATGAAAGCCATTCTCTAATCTGCTGAGAGATCAAAGGGGACCATTGTGAAAAATCTGTTCTGACTTAACCCCATCCCTCATGCATTGCACAAGCCAAAGCGCTTCCCCAACCACAGAGCTGCCTTGTGAGGTTTTACCAGAACTTTTAGGAAGGTGCCTAACCTGAGTGTGCAGTGAATACAGCAGGTTATGCACCCCAGCCATAGCTAACACATAATTATCTGCACTATCACGAACAGTGGCCCTATATGTAAACAGAGCCCTGGGAGACAACCACACAGCATGGGGAGTGATACCCCTGGGAGAGCAGGCCAGGCTGCTTCTCAGAGTGAGAGTGGCCGAGTGAAAGGGCCCTGGTCAGGCTAGCACACAGGAGATAACACTGAATAACAAGGTAGAGGCAAGGAAAATAACTGTGCTGAGTAAAAAAAATTATTTTTTAAAAAATAACACCAGACATCTGCAGTCTTTTCAGTTCAGCTGGCTTTGTTGCATAGCTGTCTTCCCACCATTCTTTCAAGACTGCTCTCGTAGAACAAAGGCATTCTCAAAAATCTCTGGCTTGGCAGAACTGTTTGAAGAAAGTGAGCGAGTGAGGCAGAGCTGGGATGGCCAGAGATGGGCGGGCA
The DNA here is from genome assembly GCA_013396875.1 of Vireo altiloquus. Taxonomy (NCBI): domain Eukaryota; kingdom Metazoa; phylum Chordata; class Aves; order Passeriformes; family Vireonidae; genus Vireo; species Vireo altiloquus. The sequence continues at coordinate 347,555 of VZRF01001867.1, forward strand.
GTTGAGTTCATTGCCAAAAAGGAGCCAGAGGATTTCCCTGCTTGCCCTGCCCTGCCTGTCTACCCCGCTCTGCTTGTCTGTCCTGCTCTGCCTATCTGCATCTCACTGCAGGTTGTGACAATTAACTTGCTTCTCTGAAGTACTCAATTCTGTCAAATCAGCCTTCTTCTCCTACTGGCATAGAACTCTTTCAGTGGAAACTTGTAATCAGTTCCAGTAACAATCCTCACAAATCTTGTGAGAGCTTAGTTTTGATTTTGTTTGCTCATTTTCGGAACAGCACTGCAATTTCAATGTGTCAAAGCAGTCCTTAATGGAAATTTTTGCTGTCCTGCAATCATCCTCTCATGAGTAAGATTGCTTTTGCAGCTACTCCTAAAAAGTCTCTGTGCTGATGCGGAAACACTCTTGTAATTCCGATGTGGTGTAAATAACCATTTTTAGTATCACTGGCAAATTTTCTATGTGCAATTTCAAATCTGGGCAGCTTCTGCCTTCCTCATCCTCTCACTTTCTCTTCCCCCTTTTTTGAGTTAAATTCCCTTTCAACAGTGTTCTGAATATGAACAAAAACTGTAAAGAAGGATAAAGATAAGGGCTAGTCCTGCAGTATTTCTCACTTATCAAACATCCGTGGGATTTAGGTTATGAAAGGGGATGAGAGGAGCTGTGGTTTGCTCTCACAGCACTCAGCTTTACACCCCCAGCAGCATCTGCAGCGCGGTGCACTCTCTAAAATGGACTGGAGCATGAGATCATGCCAGGCTGAATAATCTCATTTAGACAATAATGTTTGTAGCATAAAATAAAAGTGGTATATGTGAAAATAGAGGATAAAGTGAAGGGCACTTTCTGCCAACAGTAATAAGATGGGACCTTTGTGCAAGGAGATGCACTTCTTTGGAAAAGTACAATGGGATTGGTTTTCTCTATCTACAAGTCCAAAAGCAGGGTGCTCTCCCCTGGGCTGTTGAACAGCTTTAAATGTATGCACATGAGCTTTCTTCAACCTAGGCAGGTGCCAGTGGATTGTTTCCCTCCTTACTGTTCAATCAAACCTTTCTGATGCAATCAGTGGGGCATCTCCTCTAAATTGTGAAATTCAGATTGTGCCCTAAGTCTCTTCTTTCATTTAACACATACCCTTGTAATTCACAAAAATTCCAGGGTCTATAATGCAATATAATATACTTTCTATTAATGAGGGAAGATCTTGACCTTGCAGCTTATGTTGAGTGCTGCATGTATCATTTTATGTCTAAAAATGTGTCCATTTTTCTGGAGTCTTCACCACTGTGCTGTAGCAGGCCTTTACCAATGTTACATTGCATGTGAGCTGTTCCATTTTCATGACAGTATGCTGACCAAAATAATGCTTTTTAATAATGTGAGGCTGCAAAATACCAGCAGTTTGTTTGTCAGGTCCTGGCCTATAACTCTCACCCCAAGACCTTGCCTTGAACTTTGCTTGAGTATAACTCATAGCTGGAACCATAACTGTGGTACACCAGCAGGCAGGGGCCAGCCCTTCTTACCCTACTGAACACATCTGACCTGGCTCCAAAATCTGGAGAGACCTGGTGGTTTGACCCAGTTCCCTTGTGACTGGATCATCAGAAGGAGCACCCAGGCTCTCCCTCTTCCTTAGATCTCACAGCTAACAGACCAGGTATTCCTGATCTAGGGATTCCCATTAAATCACATTTCCATCCAAACTGTTGCTTCATGTAGGAGGTATTTCCACTGCAGAGGCCAAGGTCAGAGCAGTCATACATTTACCTGCATATGGACCTTTAGGGGTGCCATAGGCCACGAAGCAAACATGAGCAGTTACTCAGTTTCCTACTTAAAAGACATCGAAGTGATGGATTCGGGCAGTTTAGGTAGGTGCCTGTGTAATTTCTATGTTCTGGAGAAGCTCAAGTAAGCAACACGTGAGTGCTTGGAAAGCTTAAAGGGAATTATAAGAATTTTGGATCAACATCCAGCTCCCACAGTCGGCAGGGTTGCCGAGTGGGAGGGTGACTGCAGCAGCCGCCTGGGGCATCACCCAGTCACAGAATCCCACAGAATATGCTAGGATGGAAGGGACCCACAAGAATCATCGAGTCCAGCTCTGGCCCTGCACAGAAGCATCCCCAGGAGTGACACCATGTGCCTGAGTGCTGCATACACCCCACAGCTGTAATGTGCACACCTTGTGTAGAGGGTGACAGGGGAAGAACCCCATAGCAGTAAGTTTTTCACAGAATCACGGAATGTCAAGGGGTTGGGATGGACCATAGATCACCCAGTTGCAATCCCCTGCTATGGGCAGGGGCAACTTGCACTGGAACAGGCTGCTCAAGGCCTTACACAACCTGGCCGTGAACAGTGCCGGGGATGGAGAAGTCACGACCTCCCTGGGCAGCCTGTGCCAATGTTTCACCGCCCTCTCCACCGCCGAGGCCAAACTGTGGCAATCCTGTGCTTCGGTAGCCGGCCCCGCCCGCCGCAGGC
>VZRF01001867.1:352328-426458 GCA_013396875.1 Vireo altiloquus
GCCCGCCCGCCCGCCGGCGGCCACAATGTTCTCTCTCAAGCAGCCCAAACCCACCTTCAAGTCGTACCTTCTGCCTCAGGTAACTGCCTTTTACTGCCATTACCGACCTGCCCTCCCTGCCCTGCCTGCCCCGGGCCGTCCCTGTCCCTGGCCGAGGTGCCGCCCCGGGGCTGTGCCCGCTGGCGCGGGGGCGGCGAACAGGACCTGTGGAGGAGCTGCCGGCCCCCGGGGGTGGCGAACAGCACCTGTGGAGGAGCTGCCGGGGCCCCGAGCCCTCCGTGGCACCGCGAAACAAAAGCTGCGCAGCCGGTTCGGGGTGCAGCCCCTCGGCCTCCGGGGCTCCGCATCGCACACGGACAGTGCCCACACTGTGGCCGGGGAGCGGGACTTCTGTCGAAGTGAAGTCTTGTGTTCATTAAAATCGGCCCGCGCGAGATTATTTTGCAAAGTTCTGAATTATGCTTCAGGTGTTTGGGCTCGCTTTGCTCGGAGCGCTGGGCGGGCTGAGGAGAAAGCAGCGGGCGCTTCTGGGCTGTGCCAGATAATGAAACTCTCACTTCTAGCCATCGCTTCACGTTTAAAACTTGCCTGATGGCATAAATAAGAAAACCAAGTGTATCTATCAAGTATATATAGCGCATATAGTACTAAGTATATCGAGAACCACCAGGATTTTTTGTGTCTTCTGAGTGTGCACTTGACAGAAAGTGATATTTATTTTAGAGAGGACAGGACCTATTCTAGCAACACGTTTGACATGTTGACTGACTCCTGTTCTTTCACAATTTCTTAGTAAAAGCGAGATGTCGATTTAACATATTTCTGGATACTCCTAGTCCTTGGAAATGGTTATATTGCTGTCATTGCAGGAACCGTGGATTATTTCACCAAAGGTTCCAGTCTTTTTGTAAAAGATTTTCATTGTTAAGGTTTGAAACTGAATTGCAAGTAGGCATATGTGTGTTCTAGGCCTTGAGTTTTTTTTAAATCTTTCCTGTATTGGAAAGTTGTGCATGTTAGAAGTTAGCAGAGAGTTTTTTTGAACCTGAGTGTCTATATCTCTAAAATTTGTTGTAGATCTTGAGCCATTATGGAATATCAAGCCAAACTGGTTTTCTTTCTTCCAGTGACTTATTGTAGTTTGGGTTACCCAATTTGTTAAACATGAATATTTTAAATATTTTATTATTCTTTCAGTAAAAATCTAAATGCACTCAAAATTGTTAAAAACTCTTGCTATGATTGGACTCTAGCTCCTTAAGATGAACATTTTAAGTTAAAACAACTTTCTCCTCTGTAAAAGCAGATCAGGCTTGTGTGTCACTGTAAAGTTCTGAGTATTAAGTAAATCATCTTTTTTTTTTTTTTCCTTCAGGCTGACGACACTATAGCATCAGAACCAAGGATTAAAAAACTGGAACCAGTACTTTTACCAGGTAGGCATGAACTGGGAATTTGACAAATACCTCTGTTTGTATTGATTTTGATATATTTTAATCTTAGTGTTGCTTCTTGAGGGAATATTTTGAATAGGAAAAGGTAATGATACTCGTGTCTGTAGTAATTTATTCTAACCCACCTGAAGCACTAAATAAATACATAGGCAATTTTGCCTGTGTGATGCTTTTCTATGTATAGAATAATGTCTTGGTTTTACTGTGAGTATTAGAAATTAAATTGTTGTTAAGTGTTTTAATGTTCTTGACATCTTTTGGAACACTACTGATGATTACACTTTCATCAGATAGTGAGATATTTATCTGTGTGCAGAACCCAATACCAGAGCCTGTGTCAGAGTCTTCCTGTATTTTAAAGGAAATAGAATTTCCAGTATGTGGGTATGATTGACTTCTGTATTGGAAAACTTCTAATGCCATCTTTATTCACTTACTCTTATTGAATATGCTGCTGTTAGGTAAGTTTGGAGTTTGTGTGTTCAGACCTCTACAGAATAACCTTTTTGGGGTGTGGGTGAAAAAAGCAATGCTTTTATTATACATATTTATAGAAATGCAGGGTATTAATGACCTCCATATTTTAAATAAGAAATAAGCTCTGGTAAATGACAGTTTGATCAATGAGGATTTCTAAAAGCCTTTTTTCAGCTATGGAAGGAACAATCTACTGTTCTCAAGGTTACTTCCAGTGCAAGTAATTTTCACTTCATTTTACTGTACACCAGAAAAATAAATTTGGCGTGCAGTTTCTAAGGGTAGTTTTAAGTTTAAAACAATGTCATACTACAGTTTTTTCTTAGCATTCAGAATGTATATTAAAAAATATGAATTTACATACACACACTGATGTAGATATTATAAGCAACATGCTCTTAAAAATTATTTCTGTCACTGCTTTATATGGGGCTGTTGCTAATTAAGCAGTACTAATTGATATGTGATATGGTCCAGTGAGGTACCTTAAGCTTAAGAGGCTGAAGTGGTGTGGATGAGGTTCAACTGAAAGAGTAAATAACAACTGCCTGACACTCTTGATGAAACAAAAGAATGCAGAGTTTGCTTGAGGAATAAATACCTTAAAACACACTGCTGAGATTGCTCGATATTTGAAATAGTTATATTTTTATGCTTGCAAAACTGCTGCTTACCACTTGGCATCTCAGTGATTATGTTGCAGTTGATATTCATCCAAGGCCTTTGACTCACAAGGAAGTGACTGCATGTTCTTCTCTGAGCCATTCCGCAGTGAATGCAAGGCAGTGCGAGAGTGCTTTGCTCAGTGTAGCACATCTTGCCTTTGCTGTGGGACCTGGCCGTGAGCAGTTACAGAAAGTAACTTCTGTGCTGCCACTTTTTGCACTGTGGTTATTCTTCTGTTTGTGAAACTCCCAAGTACTCTTAAAATGGTGCTGACTGAGTTGTTTTTCTCAACTGGTTTGTGTTTATTCTTTGCATCTCTTTGCATTATTTTCCTTGTCTGGGCTCTCTTTGAAGTCAGCATTTGATGGCTTTTGGGACATTTGTAGTAAATTGCCCCAAGTTATATAGAAGCCACAGGATGATGTACCACAGACTTAAAATTTCCACTTCCATATCATTCTAAGGTATTATTTTGAATTATTTCATTATAAAATTCACTGCTCTTTATAGCCACAGAGTAACTCTGATAAAATCTGTTCTCGAGTCTATATGGGGGGGGGGGAAGGGGTTTAGAAGTGACTTATTTAAAATTACTTAAATGAAACTCTTCCTGTTTGAAGTTAAACACCAGCCTAAACACTTTTTTTTTTTCTGTCATCAACTGTGCTGTAGAAAAGTGCATAAACAAGTACACATTGTACTGTTGGATAGACTGGCTTTTGGATTTGTCATAACCCAAGTTTCTGGCCAAATTCCAACTCATTTAATTATATTAAGGCTGGCTTGCACTTCCTTGTAAATACAGTTTCAGTATGGCATTCCTAATATCCTGTCCTTAACGGTTGTGTGAAATTGCTTTTGCTCTCAGGAACAGAGATAAACCTGAGTGACTGAGTGTTATGCTTTTTAAAGTAGTGGAGTTTTTAAGGAGTTCTTTTGGAATTAAGTTACATTAGCACAAGCAGGTACTGGCTTTAGTAATCTTCAAAACCTGCAAATGGTCGTATTAAGCTTTTGATTCCTAAAACATAGTGACTCTGAGGGAGTGGCTTGCTTACTAATTCCAAAGGAGCTAAATACCCTGCTGTCTAACTTTTATTTCTGCAGTGCAGCGGAGGCTAGGACAAGGAGTTACAGGGTAGGAAATAATACATCTGGTTACAAAATGAAGTGGTTTTTACTTAAAAAAAAATTAACTGGAATCAACTTTCAACCTGTAGAGTTTGTTTTAAAAGTTTCCTCTGGAGTCCAGAGCCCGCATTTCATCAGAATTTGGAGCAAAAGCTTATATTCTCATGGAACTGAATGCCCTGTGGAGGGTAGTTTATTGGGAAATGGAACAAGTATCACTTAAAAACAAGTAAAAATCTTGGTTGTAAGTGGCAGCACTGATACTGCAGTAGGGAAAAGCAAGTAATTTTATAGAATTGGTATAATTTCATTCCAAAACACATTATATAGGTTTGAGATGGAGTTATAAAAATGTTTTCTTTTTCTTTCTGCAGCTCTCTGCAGTTTTCCTGGTGTTAGCTCTGTGAGCGAGAGTTTCTGCAGAGTTAGTTAAGAGCTGGCCTCTGTAACAGTTTCACTTTTTTCCCCTTTTGTTTGTTTACGTTGCTGGTTTTATAAGCATGTCAAAGAGGAAAATTACAGAAGTAGCAGATATTCTACCAGTCAGTCTGTTGAAGTGCCTTACCTAGCTGATAGGAAATTCACTTGTGTACCTTAGGGGAGTGTGGAAGTTCACGTTGTTAAACCTGGAGGTGTGTTTTGTTCTGGTGATCAGCTGTAGCCTGTTTTCCCTGACTATATCTGTGCCATGAACTTGAGCATTCAAAACACCTGTCCAGCATAAGTGGACTGTGAATGCAGAGTGTGTCTTTATGATGTGAATGGCAAAGCAGTGTGCAGAAGCTGCAATTCACGGACCAGTCCGGTGTCTGTACTGGAACCAGTGCCACACTGTGATTTAGGCAAGACCAGGCAAAGAGATCCTCCCTGTTCCTCACACAGGGCATTCTGCAGGAGATTATGTGACCAGTGAAGCATCTGATTGAGAGTGAGGAAAGGATTGTTCCTCCTGAATCTTAATGTCCATTTATATTAGTTAAATTGTTTCTCAGTATGCTAATTTGCTAGTAGATTAAGATAGTAGTTGTTACCTGTAAGCTTTTACAAAAAGGCTAGAAATGGTTATAAAATTATAGACTAAACCAAATTATAATAGTTTTTATCTTTAAGGCTTGCTGATGTTAAGGCAAGTTAAACTGGTAGTGGTGGTGAGGTGCTGTTGAAAGCAGTTGTGCACAGGCTGTTGTGTCTGCCCCGTTTCATGGTCAGATGGCAGCAGTGAAACTCAGAGCCGTCACTGGCAATAGTTGGTAATAGCTGGTAATAGTACCGAGCTATTGCTGTAGTGCTCACAGCCGCGGTGGGTGACCAGCGGGTCACAAGTGCGGCTGGGCGGGGGCAGATGTCACCTCTCGCTGCCGGAGGCACCGAGGGAGAGGGGAGCAGGGCAAGCAGCACTCCCTGCTGCTCCCTCTGCCCTCCCTGCTCCCTGCAGAGTATGGCATGGGGGCTTTCCTCTTGCAGGAACCTAATGGGGGCACCCAAGTAAAGACTCACAGGTTATCATTAAAGACAGTGCTACCATGTTCAATTCCTCATGTTGGATTTGTCTCACTTGAATTTATGCAGTTGCTTTCTATAGCCGTGTAAATGGTTATCACCCAGAGCTTCACATGGTAACAAGTTCAACTGTTTAATTAAATGCTGTTACAAACTCCTTTTTTTTTTTTTTTTTTCTGAATTTACCACCATCCAGTTCCTTTGGATAAATCCCAGTTCTTGTAGGACACAGCAAACATCGAGCCATATTCCTCCATTTCATGCGAGTTGTGATTTTCAGGCGTTTGTTATATGGCCACTCAGTTTTGCTTCCCTTTAGCTTAATTGTCTTAGTTGGTCCTAAAAAGGAAGCTTCCCATATCTGTAACCATCTTTTTGATTAACTCTGAACATTTTCTGGTTGTACTGAGTTCCTGTTTTGTGCTGAGGTGGAATTATGTATTGTGTTTGAGATTTTTGCTATTGGATATATTTGGCTTCTATTTAATAATGCTAATCGGCTTTGCCACCTGCTTTTTTATTTTTGTTGGCTTTTTTATATATATGTGCCTTTAGAAAGGCAAGCGACTGTAGAAATTTGTGGGAGGATTTTAAGACTGTGTCACGGAAAGTTTTAATCTTTTAGAAGAGTCTGATTCTCTCACAAGTTAGCTCCCAGCTTTTTGGTTTTTTTCTGCTTTCTGCAATTCCTTAGTACATTGAGTCATGTGTTCCAGAGCAGCTGCAACACATCATGTGATAGGAGAGGGAAATACACTGTTCAGTGAGGTACCCTTGTGCATTAGTGCCCCAGGTACGTTCTTTTCTCACTGCTTGGGACCCCTGCGCCTCTGCCTTGGCGTTTTCCTTTGGTCTTGGTGTCGCAGAGCTGGAGAGCAGAGGCCACGCTGTGCAGTGAGTGCTGTGCCAGCTCGGGCCGGGGGCCGGGCGGGGACTGTGTGAGCCGGGGGCCGGGTTAATGAGGTTAATGAGTAACCCCCGAGATCTGTCGGGACTGCCCTGCTTGGCTGCTGGCAATTATTTTGCCTTAATGCCTCAAAGGGAAAACTGGGATTGTTTAGTTGGTACAAGTGTGCTGTCACTGTCGGTGCCTTTTCCTGTGGATGTTTCTGGAATGAGTTGTTGATATTCAGGAAGGTATTGCCTGATCTGTTTAGGGTGTGCATGTGTTGCTGGTGAGTAGCGACAGCTTCTCAGTGCTGATAGCACCTGAACAGAACTTGCATGAGGGCAGCTCCTCACTGTTCCAAAGCACTCTGAGCTGTTGATTCTCATTTCCAGTGTTGTGCTCGCCAAGGCTCGCTCCTTCCTTGTGCAGCTGAGTAAGACTGCAGGGTTAGGCGTTTTCCCCTGCATCAGGTTTCTTATTTGAAACTGAAATGTTACTGTGAAAATTCATTTGTTTGTTTTTAAAATTAATAGATGATACTGAAAAAGGAAGCAAAAAAGCTTTGTAGCTGCAACTCGTTTTCAGGAATCAGTGTCATACAAGAGCATGAAATTGTTTTCAGCATTTAAGAATGGCCAGATTAGAAGATCAAAATGGCAATTTGGAAAATAATGCAATTTCCTAAAGCTTTTTTAACATAGAAGTTTTAATTTTTTTGTGGTCTACGCAAAGATTATCAGAAGTTTTATATAAGTTATGGGATTTTCAAATTCTAGATTTGAAATCTGAAACAACAGGTTCCTGCAAACTAGTTTTTCATGCTGCAAGAAGTTTAAAAATGAACCAAACATTTGACTTAGATTTAGAATGAGAAGTCACTTACAGTAAGTATATAGTAAGTACTCTTTTCTGTTACAGCTTTTTTGGCTCAAAATAAATTTTAAGGCGTGGTTTGGGTTCAGTTAACTACTTGTTTTGTGTTTGGGTTTGATTTTTTTAAGGATTGGCACGACATAAGTACTACCAACGCAGTCTGCATGCAGAATCTAAGTACCAGATACAATCTTAGAAGTAGATTTTACTGGATGAAGTAATTTTGTGCTGCCTTTTGTTCTGGAATGCATTTCTTAAAGCTTCTGACTAGTAATATATTTTAAGTATTTGTAAACATCTGCAAAAACAATTTCCTATATGCAACAGATTAGCCATCGGCCAATATAGGAATAATTCCTTGAAGCTAGAAGGATTCCTGTTTTAAAATTAAGTATTTTAATGTTTTTACATATGCATTTTGCAGAGAAGTTGCAAAGTAATTGGTTGCTGCCAGCCCTGCCCCACTTATGTTTAATGCTACAAGCCATTGAAATCCAGAAAGGGGACAGCGTAGATTCTGAATTGTCATCTGTCCAAGATACTGGGGGGTTTGTCTCTTAGGAATTATACTTTCCTCCAATGAAGCAAGACTTCGGTGAACTGATTCCAAACTAATTTCTAAACATATGTTTCTGTATTAATTTATTTATTAAGCCAAACCTGTATAGTTCAACATAAACCCAACAGTGCATTGCAAGTTCAGCATCTGCAACTTGTATTGGTAGCATAGTTATAAAATAACAAGCTGAAAACCTCAGTCTTCTCAAATTGTTACTGATTATATTGTTTAGGCAAAGTCAGGGTTTGGGAAGCTGTAGTTTACGTAGCCAGACTTAAAAATGTGCAAAACACCAAACACACTCCCTCCTCACTGGCTTGTCTATTGTTCACATTGCAGAACTCTGACCAAGTCATTGCTAAAACTCTTATTGGAGAGGTTCTGGTGATAGGGTCTATTTTAATTTGGCCCCATACACATAGATGCCAAGAGGAGCTGTTTATTATTCTATTTTTCTCACCACAGGTGTGTGTTCTTATGAACTACTTGGTGCTGATACTTTTTTGTGCAACCAAAGCCCCATCAGAGCTAATTCAGATGAAATCCGAACTGACAAAAAAGGAAGAAAAAAATCAATTTTTGACTGGATCAGTTCTCTGATGTGACTAACAAAGTGTGTCACAAATGGCAGTGCCAGCATAAGGCTTGAGGTGGAAGTGAATGTTGAATATGGAACTGTTTCTTTTTTAGGGGTAATACAAGCTCCTGGATTAAAGGAACTCTGTAAGCAGTTTTTAGTTTCCTGCAATACTTTGTTTTCGATCTGTTTGGTAATGAGAGCTCTGCTCCTGATGCATGTTCCCTTCTTGCCATCTGAACTCCTGTTGTTTGTTGCCTACTCTACATTCTTGTGTCCTTCACTGTGGTTCTGAGATGTGGGGAAAGCTTTTGTGGAGCATCCCATCCTAGTTCTGAAAAGCAATTATCTTCTCAGGTCCCGGCTGTGGGCTTTTTTTTTAGGAATGTTCACAAAGATTAGCTAATAGTCATTTTAGTCTTGTTTTTGTGCATGGGAAACACAGAGATGGTCTTTGAAGACTTACAAGGAAGCCTTTTTTTTTTTTGCTACTTTTTCCTTTACTGAGCATTTAAAAAAATTGTCTAAACTCTTTTCTCTTTGTTAGCACATCAGAGAAAATGTAAAATATTAATTTATGATATTTTAATAACAATTTTCTAATAAGACTGGCCAAGCAAGCTCTTCTGGTACTGTGCATTTACAACACACCACTCTCCTAGCATTGGTCAGAGTTGTTCTTTGGCAGAAACCTCAGGTTCTCCTATTAAAAATTAATGCAAATCTTTTTTTGTTCCCCAATAATCACAGAATTAAGCTGTCCTTTTGAAACAACCTTGTAAGAGCTAATGAAAATCATAAAATAGATGAAAGACAATTATTTCATGAGCTTACAAATACTTTTTTTTTACTTAAGTTTGGAAGTGCCTGAGCACACTGAACAGAAGATTCATTTAGAACTGGATTAGAGACATTTACATCTAAATGCTTGGCGCATACTAACACACTCATACAGTTTTGGTATTCTCTCCACAAGAGAGCAGATTAATGGATAAAAGTGTTGTAGATTTCAGTTACTTATTAATGAAGTTTTTACTGGAAATTCTTACATGGGAATTTCCAAAAGTTAATTATTTGCCAAATATTTTACAAGCAAACTCATTATTGTGCATTCTTAATGGTTAAATGGCTACTTGAATTAACTTCAGCTTTTCTGTTGTGTACTTCTAAGAGTATCTTTCACATAAACAAGCTGGTTTTCTGTTGTCTTACTTGGATATGATCACTATCAACATTATTAATGGGAGGCAGGAGTTCAGTTTCCTAAGTGTATTCAGGTGCTAGTTTTTTATGGATTTAGGTAGAAATTGTATGACTGCATAAAGTACTTAATAACCTCTGTTGTCCTTATGTCTATTAGGCTTGAAACATATCCATAGAGCTCCAATGCCCATTAAAGAAAGTTTATACTGATAAATCTGTTCTTGTGCTTCTCAGGCAGCATTGGGAAAGTCCCCTTAGCCACATGTAAGTAGGATACCTGCAAACTTACTGAGCTTGTAGGATTTGCATTATCAATTTATGGAGTATAATTTCGGCCATTCATTGCCTCTAGCAAGCATCAGGTTTTTAATGCGATAAAAATACTTCCTGTTAGCATTATAAGATGTGTATATATGTGCCGTGCTCCATGTCTCTGTGTATGTATTGATCTGTGTATGTGTCTGTATATATAAAATACAGCATAAATACTGCCTTGTGAACTGCTCAGTTCCTTTAATTGTGCAGCACTGCTGGGTTCAGTCAGTACGGTTAGAGTTGTTGGAAACTGCTCAGTTTGTATCACCTCGTGTGTTAATAAGGTCGTGGTCCTTGACGCCACTCAAATCAGCCTCTTCCCTAAAAAGTTACAAATTGCTACAAATTTGCTACAAAAAAATTTAACTGGATCCTGTGGGGCAGGGCGCCAAGAGGTACAAAAATATTATAGTGAAAATGGTGTGGAACATCCTTTATTTTAGTTAGTGGTTAGGGATTGTGTTTTCAAATTTTGAGGAACCAAATTGGCACAAAGGCTGTCCCAGAGTGGCGTGGCTGCAGGCTGGGGGAGAGCACAGCTGTGCTATCCGGTGATCCCTCCTGCTGATCCCTGTGCCTCTCTCCCAGCTCCCACGTGTTCCCAGGCTCTGCTGTCTGCTTTTTATTTTGATTGTAGTGGGTTATGCATTATGGTGGATTAGGTACATACCATGAATTCTCTTATCGTCCAAAATATGAACCAGTCAGATTGCACGTGCTTTTGGGAGATTTAGCAGAATTTTTCTGAAGTTTAACAGTTTTTGAGGATGTGTGTTAAGTGGAGAGTGTATTAGCTAGAGAGATCCTTCAGTATCTCCTGTTATTTTTGTGATTCCTGTGTTCAATGTAGAAATATTTTTATTAAACCAGATTAGGCTTTATATGTAAGGGTGGCAACCTGTAATTTTTCTTCTGGTTTCCTGTCAAAGTTTAAACAAACTACTCTTGTCTCCTGAGATCATTCTTTGCCTCTTGGAGTCACATGGAAGTGTTGACTGCTGTTCCATGTCTGGAACAGCTTGTGACTGTTTACTGGAAAAAAGCAGCAGCTACATTGTAGAAATGTGCAGTGTAATATCTCTGAATAGCTCTGTTGTTGTCTTGTATAGAGAAATCACCTACTCAGCTACAAATATAAGAAGAGCTCATTGTGCAAGTCCTGCACTTACTACTCACATTGTTTATCTAGTTTCCTAAATTTTCATTTTGAAAGGTTTGCTCCTTTTTATATTGCTCATTATAGATGTCCAAATGAGGGATAAAAGATGGATCATATAAAATTCCAAACCTGCATTTCAGAAAAAAAAAAAATCGATTTTTAGAGGTGTTTGGAAACCGCATCTATTAAATTTGGAAACTTTCTCCTACTTCAGCTGAAGCTGGTGTGCATGCATTCTCTGTCTTACTTCAATCCTCAGGTTCAAAATGGACAGTTCTGTGTTAGGGCTGTAAACCTGAGAGCAGAAGATAAGCTAGGCCAGAAAATCCAAAATGTGTTCATGTTGGATGAAATGAAACTAAATGCAGTTACACTAAAATAGGATTAGAATTAACATGTTGCAGTGTAGCCACACAATTATGTGGAATGGAGGAGGGAAGTAAAAAGGACTGGCTTTGGAAAGAGAATGATGGCATGTTTTAAACTGTAGTAAATTCAAATTGAAGAGGTGTATCTCATTGCTCTACTGTTTTGTTGCATCAAAGTCATGAAGTACTGAATTAGTTGGTAATAGTACCAAGCTATTGCTATAGTACAAAACCACTTGCTTTTAGCAAGTGTCTCCAGTGTGATAGTAAAAATATTATAATTGGTAACAGATAAATGAATGTTACCAAAAAAACCCTATGAAAGTTGCACTTCATTTCATGGTATATTTAGGTCTCCATGATTTTTTATTAGAAATGCAGTGATACACTGGCAATACAGAGAGAGGGAGGAGCAAAAATTACTTAGAACTCAGATTTTGAGGAGGTTGTTTTTCTCTAAGTCACAGAATGTGACTTAGAACTTCACATTGAATAGTTGAAGACTTAACACCAACTCTTAGGAGAAATTGCTTCAATAAATGATTTGAGCTTTTGCAGTTGTTTAAGTAAATCGATTAATTTGAAGAAATGCTGGGCATTAAGAAGTTTCAGGCCAGACACTGCTAAGTATTGAAGCATTTTCATTACTTTAACAGAAGTAGGGCTTGTCATTCTCATGTACCCCACTGTAAGACATTGTTTTCAGTTGCTGTGGACTTGGATGAACTTTTAACTATTTGTACCAAAGCTGTCAGAATCAGATTTTTTTATTTTCATATTCAAAAGCTTATTTAAGCACAGTTTAGAAGTGTTTGAGGGAAGAGTTTAAAGCTCCAGCAGATCTGTTTATAGACATTTTCACAGTTTCTGCCACTTCTGGCATAAGTTATTTATGTATATGATAACACAGGCCAATGAAACTTGTCTCCTAACATCTTCAAACAGTGCCAGGACACAGGTCATAATTCTGGGAGCTCAAGGCTACAGACTTTGACCAAGACATTTTTGTAGCTGAACAACTGAGCCAAAACCGGAGGTGCTGCTGTTGCTGGTTTTAGTGGCAGATCCCTGATGGTTTTAGGGGCAAGAGATCCAGCAGCACCAGTAGGACAGCTGGGTTAAATAGCCCAGGATGAGGAGCATGTGCAGGGACTGGGCCTCCAGACAGTAAAAGGTGCATTTCTCTCAAGTGTCTGGAGTGCTAAAGCCAGTCCTTTCAAGGTGTGGTTACTTGGCTGCAGTGATAACCACCTGAGGAAAGCACCTGCTCCACATCAGGAGATAAATGGGGAATTTATTTCAGGCTCTGGTCGTACTCCTTGGACACACAGTAACCAACTTCAGCTGCTCCAGCTGCCCAAAGCGCTGCTGTGTCCATGCAAAGCGTGACTGTGAGGTGGCATTTCAGGCAACTGGGACTAAACATGCCAAACCTATTACGAGCAAATTAGGCTTCAGCAATCTTTAGTCCTTAGTTTCTTCTAAACAAAATCTCAGAGCCCATATGAACTTACACTTTTCTTGGAACACACTTGAACTCCCATGCTATTTACGGTAGCAGCAGCAGCAGGAGGTGGTTGATCTGATGACAGAAGTGAAAGCCCTGTACAGGAGTAAAAGGAATTACCAAGTTAGATTCCTGAAGGAAGAGTTACTGTTTAGCTTTCAGAAATCTTGGCTGTAGAACTGAAAAGTGTGATTTCATTTAGTGATTTACTTTTTCTATTTAAATGGTCCTCAGTCTCATTTACCTATATGCTTATACAAGACCAATTAGCATAATTTATGTTTTTCTTCATTTGGATCTTCTGTTTTGTGAAGGAGACCAAGAAAATGTCACCTTCATTAGACAGTCACAGTAAAAACTTCAAAATGTATGTGTTCTGGGTTTTGTTTTTTGAAATCACCTGAAGTATCTTTATACATGCAAAGTGTGATGTGGTCTGATGATTCTGAATTCAGGACATTCATAAAACTCTCTGAAGTACTTAACAATAGCCAGCTAATTTCAGTTTTTGAAATAAATACTAGTTGAAGTACAGGAATGTATGCTTGCTTAAAGGACAGTGTTGTTCAAACCAATGAATTTTTAGCAGTGGAGAATTGCAGATCTTGATCTCTGGATCTAAGGGAAGTGGTGTGTGGTTTTTTTGGGCTTGAGTGTGGCTTGGTTTTTTTGTGGGATTTCATTGGGGTTTTATTGGAGGGGGGTTTGTTTTGGTTTTAAGTTGGTTGGTTGTTTTTGTTGGTTTTAATTTTTGTTCTATCTTAACTACTGCCCAATATTGTCCATTTTGGAATGATAGTTTCCTCTTTTCCCTGGAGTGGTGTTAGTTGAACTCCATGTTTACCCAGAAGAGGTGGATGACTTGAAATAGGTGAAGAGTTAGAAGTTCCTTGGTTCTACAGACTTAGACTTGTTGTACCTACAAGATTTATAGAGGCTTCTCTTTTCCCCTCCCCTTTTTCTGTTTTAGGTGAAATTGTGGTGAACGAAGTAAATTTTGTAAGAAAGTGCATTGCAACAGACACAAGCCAGTATGACCTGTGGGGCAAGTTGGTTTGCACTAACTTCAAGATTTCCTTTATTACGGATGACCCGATGCCACTGCAGGTTGGTTATATGATCACACAGGTGCATCATGACAACGAGTGGGATAAGTGAAATTATTCACACTGTGATTCTGTCTCATATCTGATATAAATGATGCCTTCTAAGCAGGCTACAGGATGAGGTTCCACTGTCCTATTCTGAATGTGTTGCTATTCCATCCCTTTATTGAGAGTATCACAACAGAGCTAATTTGTACACAAGTACATCCAGCTCCATTTACCTCTGTGTATGGAGGCTCCCTTGGGAAGTGGTTTTACAAAAGGCAGAGCAGGAATTTTACACGGGCATGTTTCTCCTCGAAGGAGCTGTTTGCAAATGTTCCTTAGACTAGACAAGTGTCAGATCAGCAAAGCTTTTATTGTGGTGGTGATTTATTGGTGTTACTGGTGGAGGACAAAGTAACCATGAAACAAGTTTTCCTTGTAGACGAAGCAACAAGAAAAGGGGAGAAGAACTCTTTTGTCTTTGTCAGAGCAGAACTCATGACATTCAAAACCATGATCAGTTTTTGGACAGCACAGCCCACAACACTGTTTGGAAATCCAAGTAGTGAGCCGTATGATATTTTCAGTAGAGTTTGCACTTCCGTTTCGGGCTTTTAATGGAAATGTTCCATTAACTAAGGATATGTAAAGCTCTGAAAGTAGATAGATGCTTATTCAGTAATGGTTAGGAAGTTTGACCAAAGCTACTTGAAAAAGTTAATTTTTGACATGAAGTAGTTGTCAGAACTTGTCCCTGAAAGTAGAATTAATATTTTTGTCTTTCTATGCTTACAAAAGTAACAATTGGAGTTTTTTTATATTCTACATATATATTTTATACTTCGAATTGTATTGAATTTCTAACAGTTATTTTTGATATTAATTCAGTAAATTCAGTGCAAATAGGGAGGTTATTTTGCATATTCCACTGGGTTTCTAAACTGTTGGGTGTGCAGTTCAGCAGCACAAGAGAGCTGTTTTCACAGTGTCTAATTACCTGTGAATAGGCAAGGGTGGTACCTGTCAGAAAAGCCTAGGCATGCCTGATTTTTATCATAGTTTCTTCAAAGTTGTGCTGTACATCTGGTTGTAAACTGCAGAACTGCAATTAATGGCTGTGAGTTCATGTGTTTCAGAAATTCCATTATAAAAACCTCCTCCTTGGTGAACATGATGTCCCACTCACATGCATTGAGCAGATTGTCACAGGTACGTCAAAAATAGTTAAGTATAATGACAGACTTTGTTCTTATTCGGTACAAAACTCTTAACTGCCTGTTAAGTTCTGCAGAATTGTTGACACTTGCGGTTTTATGTCATTAATCTTCCCTGATTTGAAGTATTTGGTTTATTTAAAATTAGGATAAAAGCCTTAAATGCTGAATAAATCTTGAGGTGCCATGCAGGAGACTTATTTATTTGGGTCTTTATATTATTTGCTTTAAATTTATAACTGCCATTCTGAATCAACAGGTGCTGTAGGAGAGACACCTGTTACAGCGATACAGAATTTTGTTAGCAGCATTTTTACATTGAATCATCTGAATCTCAGCCACTGAAATACAGAAAGCACATAGCTTATACAGTTAGACATAGCTGGGATTTCTGACAAGAGAAATGCTGTCCTTTTCAATCCTCTCTAATTCTTAGCAAGTTAATAGCTGGTGATCCTCAAAAACCTGCAAATGGCAATTGCCCCCTTAATCTGAAGAACCAACATACTTCTTGTGGAGAACCAAGTTCTGATTTGTTGGATTCTTTAGGCTAACCTATTTGTTAAGAATGTTTTTTGTCTTGTAATTGTAAAGTTTTGTAAAAGTGATAATTTTTGAATTTTGTTTATGGCATGGGTTGTTAAACACTTGTTTTCTGACTGTACCTAATCTAAATTAATGGTTATAAGTTTTCAACATCCAGAATTGGTTGTGATCCCTGTGAAAAGATTAATGTGTATCTGAGGAAGAACATGATGAAGAAATGCTATTTTTTAAAAACAAAGAGGTGCTATTGACCTCTTATATTGTCTTGCAGTGGCCCACATTTGTTGCCCCTTTTCTAAAACATGAGGTTTACCCTCAGTTTAATGAAGTATAAGCTTTTCCTAACAGGAATTAACAGATTTTCTACCTCAATCAAAATATGCTGTTAAATAAAAAGCTTCTGGTAGCAACATTACTGTATCTGTTTGAGCCAATCTTGTGTTTACTTACAGAACACAGTCCAATAACTTTCTCTTCTTTGCAGTGAATGACACCAAGAGGAAGCAGAAGGTCCTTGGTCCCAACCAAAAACTTAAATTTAATCCAACTGAATTAATAATTTATTGCAAAGACTTCCGTATTGTCAGATTTCGTTTTGATGAAGCAGGTCCCGAAAGTGCAAAAAAGGTATTATTATCTTCTTATGAAATCCTGCCTTGTAGTCATTACATGTAGCAACAGCTGTGCTGATAAGAACATTTTGTATTATTATGTTTTGATAGAGAAGTGGGGGGAAAGAATTGCAAATTATTCACGTTCTGTTACAGGAGAATATCTAGACAGTGTTAAAACTAATGGGAAAAAAATTTAATGTGATGTATTAACTGTTTCTTATCATATAAGATAAACCTGTATTTCTTGTCATATCTGTTGTACTCTTATAAGTTATTAATTTATTAAATAAGTCTTTTTAAGGACTGGAATCAGAATGCTGCATTGCAGCTGTACAACAGATGTTTGCATTTTTATGGAAAATGTTTCAAGCTTTGATACAATTTCTGAAAGTCATAAGCTTAATTTACCCAGAGGTTGAGTGTATTGCCTTATGGATATCCTTAATGGTGTCACACAGCAAGTTCTCCAGCGAGCTCTTGGAATCACCATTCTGTCTAATCTACACAAACCTGGCCTCGTTCTGAACATTTTCTTAGAAGAGACTTGTACTCCTCTCGACAGGAGAGGTTACTTCATTCTGTACATTCCTAGAGATTTCCTTCCCTGCCTGTTTGTATCCCCTGTTGCCCCAGGTCCCTGTGCAGTGGGGCTGTGCTGTTGGGGCTGTGCCAGCAGAGCTGGCCAGGCTGGAGCACATTCCTGGCTCTCAGTGTGCCCGTGCTGGTCCAGCTCCCTGACCCCTGTGGCACCGTGGTGTGGCACGGCTGGCGTTTCGTAAGGAATGACCCACTTCGCTCTCAGAGCTTAACAATTCCCCTTCTCAGTAGGATCAAGTTTGAGTTTAGCCCTGTAAGTCCCGAGGACCATCTGCCCTGGCATAAGTGTGTGTGCAGTTACTGACCGAGTGGCTGCTGAGCTGCCTCAGCAGCCCCTTCACTCTCCTGGAGATGTGTGGGCAGGAGCCTGTAAAGAACCGCCCTGCTCTGGCCTTGCCCTGTTCTGGCTGCCCCCCTACCTGCTGCCTGTGCTGGTTGGAACCCTCCACGTTTGGCAGTCTTTCAGCAGTCATTCCCTTGCACAGCTTCTCCAGAATCCCCCTGGAGCAGCCGTCTCCTGCAATATCTTTACAGCAACTGTTTCTAATTGGCTGTCCCAGCAAAGGAGAGTGATTAGCCTGGAGGAGGAGAGCATAAACTCGGCATCTCATTAACACTCTTTGTGCTGAATTTTCTTAGGCAAGAGCAAAGAGTAAAACCATTTATGAAGGCACTCACATTAGTCATTTATAGTTACATGGTCTTAGGTGGCTTCTTCTGATAGGAAGAACAGCTGGGTCTAGAGAACCAGAGCCTGTGTGGTTATAGGGATTGTGCTGGTGGTGACCAAAGTGTAACACCTGCCATTTTCAAATACGGGAATGTGCTCATTAGAGGAGAGGAAGAAAACTTGTACAAATATCAGCTGTGTGGTTACTGTTGCAGTTTCAGTGCATCAGGTAGGTTACTGCAGCTTTGTGTGGCTGTAGCACAGCAGCACTTTTACTGAAGGGAGATCAGGTTCAGCTAATCTAATCTAATGTTTTCATAATAACATTATTCTGTTAGCATTAAAATATAAATGTATAAAACCATGAGGTCCTTAGATCAGTTTCCCTGTAAGGATTTTGCTTCAATTATTTTGGGATGCACATCTAGAGTGATCTTACACAGCATATTGAATGGAGTTGTTTTGTTCTTTCTGACACTTAGATGGCATGCTGGCACCACAGTATGGAAAGATTTTATCTGGTTTCTGTTCCTGCCCATCAGTTAGTACATATTAGCAAGGTTGTCCTGATGTTTAAAA
Organism: Vireo altiloquus; assembly: GCA_013396875.1. NCBI lineage: Eukaryota > Metazoa > Chordata > Aves > Passeriformes > Vireonidae > Vireo > Vireo altiloquus. Next base: position 370,318 of record VZRF01001867.1, read on the forward strand.
ACAAAAGGCAGCGATCAGGCCTCCTTATTAAAGTTCGGAAAGGCCTCTTTAATCTGTATTTACGTCCAGCTGTTTGTACAAGAAAAGTTTGGTAACCGTCTACTTGGAAATAACTGTGTGTGCATACCTTCTGTAGGGAAGACCAAGATTTAAAGTGTAACTGAGTTCTGATGTGAGGGGAACCCTGTTCTTGGGCTGAGGGTGCATTGACCTCTGAGTGGGAAAATGCTGTAGGAGAGGACTGACCATGGAATCCGGGCTTTGGGATGGAGGGGCCTGTGGACATCATCACCTTGTCCACTTTTCAGACTTGCCAAGATTAGATCAGGCTGTAATTAAATGTCATCCTAGTAATACACAGGAATAGCACTCTATAAATAAAGCCCTGGTAGGTCAAAACAAAATACCTACCTACTAAAATATGCATTTCAAAATACAGGAGTATAAATGTCTCTACTTGTTGCCAGATGATTGCAAATGTTCTGTTTAGAGCAATAGTTATATAAAAACAATACCCATGGTAATCAATGTTTAAAAACCTGCTTTAAATATATGGAATAGTTAGAAGGAGAACAGATGCTGATTTTATGCAGTTAAGTAATTTGTTTCATGCATAGCTCCTTGCATGTACTGGAAATACTCAGCAGCATCCAGTGACATAAATTGGTGTTGGCAAAGAGAGTGTAATCTGTTCCTAGGGAAGTGTCTCTATGTGCTGAACAGGGCATAAGGGACAATGACTAATTAAGCTGCCTAACTAGAATAGATTATTGTGAGTCTGTCTTTAAGGATCTCGGAAAGATCCTCTTTCCAAGGATCTCTTTGGATGCTGTGAAAAGAAGGATCCAAGTCTGAAAGGAAACTGATGTGGACAATCTGACAGACTTGACACATGGGTAACGTTGGCAGAACTCTCAGAGGTGTTTTTCTTTGCCTTTAAGCAGAAACATTGTGAGAACACAGGCATTTACTTTTGGGTAAATTGTTATGGAGAAGCTTAAAAATCAGTTCTGTTAGAAAAATACCCTCAACACTTGTTGCAGCCAATACTTGCTAATAAAATACTGTCTGAGCATTAGTCAGCCAGGTAAATATTTTCTTCCTCATTTTTATTAGCGGATATTTGGGAAAGAAGCGTTAAGGAAAAATAGAAGGAATGGAAATCTGCTCTCACCACTGTTTAGCAGTTTAATTTTGTTTTGTCTCTAAAATAAAGCGATAGAGTCTCCAAAGGAAGGAAAGCCAGATGGGTGTGGGAGGAAGTGGAGGATGGGGAAGCAAGGGTAAGCAAGTTGGGGAAGTCTTAAGTTAGGCAGTGCAAAAAAAGAAGCATTTCACATTCCTTAGAGGAAAGGAATTATTTTGTTCCAAAAATGACAGCAGTCAAACTGAAAACTCCTGCTATTTTTTAGGCAATGCAGTAGTTGACATTAGACTGAGAAAATAAAATGTATGAAAAGGTTAGTCTGTAGATCTTGTGACTGTTAGGTGATGGCCAGTGTGTTGCCCCACCGTGCACATGGATCTTGGCAGTGCCCCAGAGTGGCACACACCCTGTGCCTTTATGAGTGGATCTCCATTTTCTCTTCCCTTTCTCTTCTGCATCTCCCTCAGTTCTTTTCTTTCAGGAAGCTTTTTTGAATGAGAGCCGTTTCAGAGTCACATGCTCAATCAAAACAGAAGGAAAGTTTTATCTCAAATCTTGTTTCCTGTGCAATCAAAAGTAGCCTTTCCTACGTCACAACACTTGGGATGGAGGAGAACCTTTTTTTTTCCCTAATTGTTATGAACAATAATATGAAACTGCTAAAGAGTTTTGGACAAACAGTCCTGACCCTTTCTAATGTGTTCCCCCTGCCTCCCCAACTCTATTACCTTGTTCTAATTGTTTATACAGATCACAAAATGGGTAATGTTTCAAGGCACTGGGAATGCATAAGGTACTGTCTTGATGGTCTTCAGAGGGGGTGAAGAAAACTTCCTTTAGAGGTATACTTATAGAACCACAGAGTCATAGAACAGTTGGGGTTGGAAGGGCCCTTAAAGCTCATCTCTTTCCAGCCCCCTGCCACTACACCAGGTTTTTCAAAGCCCCATCCTGGCCTTGAACACTTAGAGGGATGGCACAGCCACAACTTCCCTGGGCAAAGGTAAAAAGTATTTTAAAAAATAGAGATGAATTTTAATAATTCTCTTAATGCTGAATGCTTATTTTCCCAGTAGGTTTTCCAGGAGGAAAATTAACAAAACCTGCTTGTGGGACCTGATCTAGTCCTGCTCATGTGACTTTCAACTGCAGGTGTCTGCTTGGGATAGGAATTGCAGTAGCAAGGGAAAAGAGTATTGTTCCAGAGAGTCCATAAGCCAGGTAGCCTGGCTTAAGGAAGGAGGGGAAGTGCAGGGCTATGGTAACCTAGCACATCTGAAATGTTGCTGTTCACAACTCTTCTGCAAGAGCATTAGCAATACTTTGAATTTTACCCTTGGTAAAATTCCTGTTGAAGAGGAGGGTGTGCCCTGAAAGTATAATTTATTTTTCTCAGATAAGGGTTGAACAGGGGACACTGACATAATGAAATGGCTTTGTACTACAAAATAACTACAGCTATTGTGTTTACTGCTTTTAATAAATGAACTTTCCAACAAGCATCCTATTCTCTTGTTATTTGTCTGAACCTAAATATCTTCAGCTTTACACAATTGTAAATTGGCAAGAATACCAAACATTTTTGAGTTTGATATGAGAACGCTTCCTGTAAAACATGTTTGTCTTCCAATTTAAGAGCGTTCTGCTTATGGCCATAATCTGCTGAGATCTGTGGAATGTGCTTGTGTGCTGAATCTCTGAGACAATAAAGCTATTATAGGGAGTTAGTGAGGAATAAACAGAAAATTAGTATGTCTTTAGTACTTGCTTAGTGGATCTATGAGTGGAATTTTTCTAAAATGTAAAATCAGAGACAGTGGCAGGATAAATCTGTCACTTTTTTAAATAAGAGAAAGACAGGTCCTGATGCTGTGGGTGGACTGTTTCACCCATGCAATATCTGATGTGAGTTACTTCTATTCTATGGAACACCCAGAGCATTTTCCAGCTCCTGCTTTATTTAAAAGCACAATTATGGTCTCATTTTTTGTGAGGAACTAGATCTGGATGGTTACTGTCTCCCCCCACCATTTTATCCCTCTTCACACAGCACACACATACTCTTTTTCAAATGTGGCAAGTGAATGAGAGATTTCAGCTGCTGCCTATTTAAAAATTGGTTTTACTGTATTTCTGTTGTGCCATTTGGCAGCATGATGGAATTTTTTTCCTGCAGTTTGTCCTGAAGCCTTGAGAGTAGATTAGCATAGTAAAAGGCTTTCAACTTTCACTCCATAAATAATGATGAGGAGTAGCTCTGCTAGAATCAGTTACTGTAGTGAAAAGCTACATAGAAAAATGGAAGTCAAAATGTGTATATACACAGATTTCCATTTTGTTTCATTGTGAATGATAGCCAGAAGTAATCAGTTAGAAGTGGCCAAATACTGTTGAATAGCTGACTTCTTCAGCTTTGGTGTGCACACGGAAATCACAAGATGTAGTACATAGCTTCCAGTTATGTCATGAAAATTTTTATCAAATCCTGGAAATGAGCTTGTAAATGTTCATTTGGAAAATCCTGCTACACTCTTTTCCAGGGACCCTTGTACTGTTTGTGTGTTCTGGAGGGTTGTCACCCCTTGAATGTTCTGTTCTCTATTTTCCTTTGCAGTTTCATTGTAGAACTGAAAGTGTGGGGAGAACATTAAAGAAACTGTTGTTCTAAGGCTCGACTGGAATTTTTTTGTTGGGGAGTGTTTGTGAGACAACATTTTCAGCTCAAGTTAATCTACTGTCATTACTGGTTTTATAAATAATGAGGATGATGTCCCCATCAAAAGCCAAACTATATAAAAATACAGCAAAGGTTCCATAACACCATGTATGTTGCATACAAACTATAAAAGTACAGCAACTTTCCCCATGCAGAACTCAGCATAACTGAGCTCTGGAGCTTTGTTCCCATGGCCCAGTGCTGCCAGCACTGGTATTCCTTCAGTTATGTGGTGCCAATCTTTCTTTTATATCTATCACAATAAGGAAACTTTCCTTCACTAACAGAAAACAGTTTCTTGGATGTGCAGGATATTTTTCAAAAATAATATCCGAAACTGCTAAACTCAGAATAAATTCTGTAAATGTGTTTCTAAATAGGAAAAGTTGAAGGAAAGAAAGAAAATAGAAAGGAAAAATTTTGGGTGGTGAGAATGTGGGCTTACACTATGTCTTTGTCCCTGGTTAAAAGGTACAGTTTAGTAAAATGCAGAAGCAAATACTGAGGGAAGAGGATAAAATTAAAGACTCCATTCATGTCCTGATATTTGAAGAATAACAGCACCAATCTCTATTTGATTTTTTTTTTCTTCCTGAATTTGATTCCTCTAGGATTTTTTTGTCAAATCTTTTGTATTTATTAGTGAATATCTACATTCAAAGAGACAGAGACTAGAAAAGCTTGATGGTATTTTAAGTATAGAATCTAATCCTAAATCATGTGCTGCACTCTTAATTTTAATAATGGTAGGGGAAGAACCAATATGGTTTTTGTAAAGGGAAACCATGGGCCCAAGTGGCAGCTTTGTAGCAGAACTATCTGTCAAGTACTGTCAAATACCTATACCAGATTTTAGTTCAGGACATGTCTGAATTGTTAGTTGTTGAAAATTGTCCTGGTAAAATTCCATTATGTTCTTTCTGTGTTTTTCCCCTCTTCCCTAAACATTGATTGCTGGCTGCTGTCAGAATAGAGTGCTAGGGTTGGACCTTTGGAACTAAGCCTGCATGGCCACTCTCAGGTTCTTATGCTAGTGCTAAGTACTCTTTTTATTAAAAAAAAAAAATCAAAAGACTGATTTTTAGCTTTTTCTCAGCTCTGCATATTTCGCACTGTTACAATTAAGGGCAATAATTTTTTTGTCTATATAGATATATAAATAACAGAAATAAATGTCTCTTTCCTAGGTGTGCCTTGCAATAGCTCATTATTCTCAGCCAACGGATCTTCAGCTTCTCTTTGCATTTGAGTATGTTGGGGAAATATATCACAATCCAGGTAAGGATGAAAGTACTTGGATTGTGCTTTTTTTCCTATTTTATGATACATATTTTTAGTAAGACTTCTGCTCAGAAGCAGTGGCAAAAAGCATTTGAGGCTTTCTACAAGGGTAACCAAAACGGTTTGTTCTGCACCCAGCCTCTTACTTATGGTTATAAGTCATTCCTTGGGATAGACATAAATGCCCAAAATCCAAAGAAATGTCTTTTCTGTCTGAAACAAAGCCAAACCGTGCCAGCATGAATACTCCTATTTCTCAGTTCACGCTTCCATCCTCCTATTGTATGTCTCTGTTGGTACTCTGGGTACCCAGTGAATGTCCCATCAGGCAGGCTTGCTCACCTGCCCTTCTTTTGGGAATAAGTTTCTCTTCTGGTGGTATTGCAGGAGGATTTGTGCAGCTTGGGACTCCATACCTTCTTTCCTAGAGGCTTACTAGGCAGTTCTTACCACTCAAAACCTCCACCACCCCTGCTGAGTTGGAGCACACCCTCTCTGCTCAAGGCCAATCTCCAACTGAACCTTGTCAGTTAGGTAAGCCTGCAAAGATGCCTTTGGAACTTGATTTGTAAATGCTGTGCGGTCACTGCTGAGTGTTCCCCAGCCGAGACACAGCCCAGAGCCGTCAGCTGTAGGGTGACAAGCCTCCCCTCAGAACTGTGCTACTGAGATCTCAACTCAGCAGCTGACACTAGAAACCACTGATCTGCCTGTTACAAAGCATGAACCTCTCGTGGAATTACCAGACCAGGCCTTCAAATTCGCAAAAGAATGCATGTTTTTCATGCAGATGCCTCTGTGACTGCCTTGTGCATGCACATAAATAAGTGTGCATGTGATTATGTTGCACACAGTATTACACATGGAATTTCTTACCTCATAAAGCTTGGGCAGTTACTAAGGTCCATGTATTTTCATGTTATAAAGTACTAGGGAGGAAGCCAATTTGCAGATAAAATTGCAATAAAATGTTAGTCTGTCACAAAGTTGCCTTTACTCTGTCCTTAAAATACCATTTGCTATATGGAAAAATACCTAGTGGAAGAATTACGTAAGGTGGGTAAAAATGTTCCTCTGGAGTAGCAGACCAGAATGGCAAAGGAGAGTTGTTCTGCTGTGCTGCACTTCCTAAGAGAACTTGAAATTCTGTTGGGTTGGGTTGGGGGGTTCTTCTTGTTGTGAACCCTGGTGTTTGTCCCATGGATCTCTGGCTTTGCTCTTGCAATTCCAGTGCTGTTTAATGACTCTATTCCTGCTATTCCCAGCAAAGGAAAAGGTGAAATGCTGTCTTAGTGCTTCCTGAGGAACATAAAAAGCCTGCATTGCTCTGGTGTATGTGTACATTGTTTCTTTCCCAGGATATATTTGATAGTGCCATTAAACAGGAAAATTTACTCTTTTTGTTTACTGTCTTTGAAGAACTACTTCAGTCTGATTTTAGTCCTGTTTTCGTCTCAAAATCCTAAGTACTCAGAGTGCCAGTGCAAGAATGAAGTCGATAGATAGAGAAAGCAGAAACCACACAGGTTATGGGATGTCAGCAGAGCCATGACGCTGTTCTGCTTCCTTTGGGCAGGCTCTTGCTAAAGCTCAGAGCTTTCATGGGGGAGGCAACAGGACTGAATTTCAGTTTATTCCACTTTTATCCAAAAATGTATTTCAAGTGTCAAGAAACAAAATGTAATTTCTTTCTGGCACAGTTGACTGTCCCCTTGGCACCTAAAGGATGACCAGCAAAGGAGATCCTTCTGTACCCTAGCAGCCTCTCTAAGCTCCTGGTCCCTAGACACAAAATGATATTTTGTGTGGATATAAATATAATTTTATATAGAAACCCCCATATTTTAACATGGCTTTCCATCTCTTTTATTTGCTCTTTATACAGCAGTCATTTGAAGTTGCTGAAATTATGTAAGTTTTAGTTTGCTTTCGTGACATGGTACCTATTAAAGGGTAGCCTGTAAATGGTTAATGTTTTTAAAATGTTGCAAACTTTGGCATACTGAAGAAAGAAATCCTGTGACGGGGATAACATTTGTTCCTGAGTATTAGCATGCCTTGACTTCTATCAAGCAGCACAGCAGGCCAATTTTATGTTACTTTTCTATTGAAATTGCAGGGAAAAAAATACATTGACATCTTCATGTATCATCAAGTTGCCATTAAATTACTGCTTTCTTGTAGTACAACAATAGGTAATATAGATAATACTAGTCCTGATGCTAATGGCTTATTTTTGTAATTAGGAAGGTAAAGAATTTGAATTTTATTTATTTTTTCTAATGGGCATTGATGACTTTCCTTTTCCTAGCAAAGAAGGTGAATGGCATAGACCCAGGAGGTGGTGGTGGTGGCATCGGCAGTGCCAGTGGTCAGCAGACTCCTCTGTTTGAAACTTACTCGGATTGGGATAGAGAAATCAAAAGGACAGGTGCCTCTGAGTGGAGAGTGTGCTCAGTCAATGAAGGTTATATGATCTCCACTTGGTAAGTGTCTCTGGGGACACCAGCAGGAGGGAATTGGGTGGTCTTGTCCTGTGTCCCCCACAGCCTCCATCCCGCCCAGCTGGGCACTGCACCTCCTAATAGTGCCACTCTCTGGAGAGGCCCCCACATGAAAGATGCTGCAAGTCTTGTCCCCAAAGGAAATGCCCCTAAAGGAAATGTCATGTTTTGGCATCTGTTGCTTTTGTGCTGCTGTACTTCCACATGGGACACGCAGTTTCTCAGCAGCATCCTCAGGGCTGTGCTGGCACCGCGGCCGAGCCCTCACATGGGACAGCGGCAGCCACGCCCAGGGGCTGCTCTGGGACAGCTGACTGAGCTGGTGACACAGTGCTGCAGCAAGAGGGAAGATGGTAAAAAACACAGGGAAAAGTAACCTTTTTCTATCGTGTTTTGTCCACAAGCCTTCCAGAATATTTTGTGGTTCCGTCTTCCTTAGCAGATCAGGACCTGAAGCTGTACTCCTACTCCTTCATTGGGAGGCGAATGCCAGTAAGTGTCCTCTTTGTTCTGCTGCTGCTCCTGGTCATTGCACAGTGTTCATCTTGGGGCTGGGGATGCCAATGAACAGAGTTCTGTGCACAGCATTAAGTAAAGAATTTGAACAACTCTAAGGTGCATTATTGTGTTGTTTCTTGTGTTAGTTATGGTCCTGGAATCACCCCAACGGGAGTGCCCTTGTGAGAATGGCCAACATTAAGGATGTATTGCAGCAGCGAAGAATCGATCAAAGGTGAGTGATTGGTTGTGTTACTCTTTAATCAGAGGGTTGGGATAACACTGGTGGTGACTATGTGACACAGCAGTGGGTGGCAGTGGAGGGGACTCAGTGTGACACTGCAGTGTTGTAGTGTTGGAGCTTTGGAGAGACTCTTCTCTGGTCCTGGTTCTGGTGCAATTTTTATTCAAGGCCATTCCAGATTCAAATAGTGAATAACTTTTCAGATTTTAAGGTATGTGTATTTTTTAGGGGTCTAATCATTCACATGACAGAATTTATTGATAGGAATCTGAAAGGATCAGATTTTCTGTAAACAGAACAGCTTATGTTCCCTCCTTCAGGAAGACAGTAAAAAACCCCTTCATTTGTGTCATTGGGAAGTACAATTCTGTAGATTTAGTGTCACAATGCACATGGTATTTCTGTGAAGTATTTGTCATTTGCTGTCTTTAATGAAACACTGAAGGCATTTAGTGCCTTGTGTAGGCAGTTTACAAGCTTGGTAGTTTTGTTTGTAGGGTGACTTTTTGTAGCAGTGCAAACACCTGCATTGTGTGTTAGGCTGGAGCTCTGAGTTTTAGTTGAAACACTGTCAGGTTTCCTGACTTCATAAACTTTATATATGCTCTATTTATTTAGCATAGGTAAGTCTTACTAAAAGTGATGGAAAGCTAAAAACTGGATAGGGTTATTTAACTGTCAGTCAGCCTCAGATTTCATTTCCCAAATGTGATGTTTTAATGATTCAGCATTTCCATTTTTCTGTTTTGTAATTAGCAGACACAAAAAAGGTCAGTAGCTTTATGGAGGAGCAATGTATCTCCTGAATATGAACTAGTAAACTCTTTTTTCAGAATGAGGTGCATGTTTTAAGTGATTTTAATTGTTTGCAGTTAAAGACCGTGGCATGTTTCTTGAAAGACTGTTACCTTCCCCTCCAACAATAAACCTGCTGATTCTTCTCCTGCAGGATTTGTAATGCTATAACTCGAAGCCATCCCCTGAGAAGTGATGTTTACAAATCTGACCTGGACAAGTGTCTACCCAACATCCAGGAAATCCAGGCTGCACACATCAAACTCAAACAGCTCTGTGTCAATGGTACGCTGGGCTCTCCTTCTTTCATGGGGGTGGTTTTCCTGCCATGCAGTGAATTCCAATCGACCTGGCTGACAGGGACTGTTACTGGAAGTTGTTCTGCAATGTAATTACTGTTGCTGTTGCAGAGCCTTTTGATGAAACTGAAGAGAAGTGGCTGTCCTCACTGGAAAACACTCGCTGGTTGGAGTACATTAGGTCGGTACCATTAATAAAATGATGTTCAATGGGATGTGCAAAGTGTTCAGCCCTGTAAATAAGCAGTGCATCAGTTGAAGGATTCTTTGTTTTATTATATAAGTTAGGTAAATATACATAACCCAAATAATTTTACTTGTAGACTGAACTTCTATTAACTGTTAAATCCCTTTTTTTTCCTGTCTAGAGCCTTTCTTAAGCATTCTGCTGAGCTTGTCTATATGATGGAGTGTAAGCACGTTTCTGTAGTTCTACAAGGTAATGCAACACAGAGCATGCTGTAATTATTACTGTTACTGTGATAATGTAGATAAACAGATTTAGATAACATCAACCATAATCTTTATACATAAACCCCATGGCTTCTGAATATCTCAGGCATTTGGGGAACTAGAAGGGAAAATAGTTTTGTTATGTATCTGAACTGTAGTATAGTCCTTAGCATCAAAGGAATATTTTGCTTTGAGTCTTTGTGGGTTTTGTTCTGATGATGATGATAGAATCAAAACCTTAGGGTGAACCTTTGTACTGTGTTAGGGACTGTTAGTTGGGCTAACAGTCCCTGCATAAGCAATATTGGTAGATTCAGAGGTTCTACAGACAAAAGTATGTCACTCAGTGCCCACTCCTTGTGTCTGTGCAAACAGATATTTCAGAGAAAAAGACAATGAAAAACTTGTTCATTTCTGTAATTCTGTAATTTCTGTAATTTTTCCAAGACCGGTTCAGCTGCTATATCCCACTCTCCCCATGTAATGGCCTTCCAAAAATTGCTTCAGGGTGGAAAAATGTTGAAAATTTCCAGCAGCATGAACACCCTTCTCAGCACATCTTGGTTCAAGTACCAGGCATTTGAGTGGATATTTTGTTCTTGATGAATGCACTGCTGTGCTGGACATTGCAGGAACCCTTTCTATAGTATGAGTCTCAGGTTAACTAAAAAGAAGTGTGTTTTTCCTCTAGTTTGTTGCGATTTTTTTCAACTATAAGAACAATTAGAATTTCCTTTAAAATATACTNAATTTTTTTCAATTATAAGAACAATTAAAACAACTAAAAGTATATTTTAAAGGAAATTCTAAGAAAACCATGGGACTGAGTTGCACCTTTTTGCTCTTTGAAATCTAATTCTGTGCATTTATACCTTATATGTTCTGTACATTTTGTATGTTACTTGCAGAGGAAGAGGGACGGGACCTGAGCTGTCTTGCTGCTTCTCTCATTCAAGTCATGCTGGATCCCTATTTTCGAACAATTGTTGGATTTCAAAGCTTAATACAGAAGGAATGGGTCATGGCAGGATATCAATTTTTAGATAGGTGTAACCACTTAAAGAGATCTGACAAAGAGGTAAAAATGAATTGTATTTGCACTTGATCAGAGTATCTGCTTGATATCATCCTGAACATTTATTCATACAGAAATCTAAAAGTAAAAATACATTTTAATGCTTTCAAATCTCATTATAATAATATCAGGGGAAATTAGTCTTTTTCCAGCATATAGGTATCTTTTCTTTACCCTTTGTTACCATGTGAGAATCAGTGAAATACCAGGTGCAATCCAATGGGTTTTTATGTTGCTTCAGGGTTACACATGGAAGTGTCTCACTGCTACAAACACTAGCACAGCTCATGTTTCAAATTGAAACCAAAGGAGGTGAGGAGAGGGTTTGGAGGGGGTAGTTTTGCCATGTGTTTTACCAATCCCTGTTTCAATCCCCATGGTGTTCTCACTCTGCAGTGCTTGCAGAGCAGGGAGCTGCTGGAGAAGCCCCATGAGCTGACACTGCTGCCGGGAGATGAGCGAGGGGAGCACAGGCTCAGCTTCCAGCACTGCCAGCTCATGTTGTTGGGCCTCTTTATGGCAAAGAAGGGGCTGCTAACAGCAGGGGAAGCACAGAGGAGCCTGCTTAGGAACCTTTTTCAGGGACAGTGCCTGGAGTCACAGAACAGGAATATCCCCGAGTGTGGAGCCCACAGATAAACCACGGGCACTGAGCACCAAGCGGAGAAAATGCGTGAAGGGATAAAGGAATGAGATGCCAAGAGGGAAATAATGAAAAGCAGCTATTTTGGCCTTAGGGAAGGAGATACTGAAGAGTGAAAATGGGAAGGGGAAAATATTTCTAAAGCTTTACATAAATGATGGTTTATATTTTTGTCATTCATGGGCTGCTATGGAAAAGAGGTAGAAAATGTAGAGAGAAATTAATGTGGCTGAATTAGAAGCTCTCCAGTCATTTCAAACACGGAAGTAAATACATTGTAAAAACAAGGCCAAGTGGCAAGGAAGGCTCATACAAGCACTAATTTGGAAATTATGAGGGACATACAGATGGCAGAAAGGATTTTTGCAGCTGCACGAGAATGAGGGAGCCCAGTAAAGAACTGACTGTTTTTACACAGAAGGCAGAGCTGTTCAAAGGTAGTGCTGAGAAAGCAACAGCAACAGGAATACAGGGTGTTACAGTTGCATAGAATCATGAAAAATGCAAGACTCTAAATAGTTTACTGTGTTGAGTAATGGACCAAATACCCTAACTGCAAAGAAATTGGTATGATTTGGGAAAGGCTTACGCGAAATCTGATAATTCTTTGTGTCTTTTCCCAGTCTCCTTTGTTCTTGATGTTCCTTGACTGTGTTTGGCAGCTGCTGGAGCAATACCCAGCAGCCTTTGAGTTCTCTGAGGTGTACCTGACCATCCTGTACGACAGCGCCCGCATCTCCTTGTTCGGCACCTTCCTCTTCAACTGCCCTCACCAGCGAGTCAAGGAAAGCACTGTGAGTAGAAGGGGCTGCAGCTGCTTGTCCAGCCTGCAGCCTGCCCCCCTGGAAACAGCAGCATCCCAGCTAAATGCTTCCCAGGTGTTCTTCAAAATGGCACACTCTGTTTGGGGCAAAATAGTCAGGTCCCAGGTGAATACAATCAGAATGTCCTCTCAGGTGATCTTTGCAGAGACAGTGACTAACTATTCAGGAAGAAAGTCTATTGAATTCCTTTGTTGTTTTTTTCCAAGGAAAACAATTGCTACTGTACATTATTATTTGTACTCCTCTAGGAACCAAATCTGTATCTGGAACTCAGAAAGTAGAATGACAGGCAATAAATACAATTTCGCGCTTCAGGCAAACTTTGAAATCTCTTAATGTAATTGTTTAAATGGTTGAAAAATTTGGAGATGCTGCATAAAGTTCCGATAGTAAGGCACAGTGGAGGCATTTAGAAAACTGAACACTTAAATTTGTTTTTGAGAAATGGAGCTTATCAGAACTGTGTGTAGAAAACATTTGATGGCTGATAAAAGTGAAACTTACTTACTTTGTTAAATATTTCCCCTTTAAAGTTGTAGGTAGCAACCTTACAAAGAAGCAGAGCATTGAGGGACTGTTGCTGTATTCTCAAAATGCCAGTTTGGGGGCTAAGAGTAAGCCAACAAACAATTTAGTGTAATTGAAAAGTAACTGCACAAATGCAGAGCAGCTGTTTTCTCCAGCTGTCTTGCTGCTCTGTTGTGCTACCTCTAAATTACATCCCTGCTCCTCTTTGCCCAATAGTTATGTGCGGGTTTGAGGATTCATGAGTAAGCCCATTTTCTTTGATTTTAATCTGCCTGAATGTTAACTTCTCGCAGGAATTTGCTATAAGCAAAAACATTCAGCTGGGTGATGAGAAAGGCCTCAGGTTTCCGTGTGTTTGGGACTGGTCTCTTCAGTTCACGAGCCGGGACCGGCTGCTGTTCCACAACCCGCTGTACGTCGGGAAGAGTGCGCCCAGCGTGCACAACGGAGCCCTCCGGACCTTCAAACGCTCCAAGGTGACTGGGGGGGCTGCGAGGGGCTGTGCCTCGTACTGGGGATGCTGCAGGTACCCTTGGATAGGCAGCAGGAGCCTTCATTCCCTTGGCTTCCCAGCCTAAAAAAATTATTTTCTGTAGAAGTAAAGATGTATATTGTTGAGCCTTGTGTTTTAGGACATTTTCTGATGTGGCTGAGTCACTGCCAACATTTGCATTATTTCACCTTTGGAAAAGTGATGACAGGCCACTTTTTCCCCCTGAGGTTGTCAGTATTTTCAGTAAATACTGATTATAAGTCAGTCATTTGTTGCTACAAAACATAAGTATTTCTGTATAAAAAGGCCACAGTTTGCCCTGTGAGCCCTGCAGTAATGACTCACAAGCTCAGAACTATTTAAAGGTCACAGCCATTTCTCTGGATGATGCACCCTGGCAGTTCAGGGAAATTTGCTATTCCAATGGACATAGAACTGGAAAATTACCGGTATTTATTTTCTGCAGAAAAACTACAGCTCCACACTACGAGGTGTCCCCCCAGCACTGAAAAATGGAATCATCAGTGAGCAGGAGTTCCTTCCAAGAAGAAACTCTCTGATACTCAAACTGAAGCCAGACTTTTTCCAGCCAGCGGAGGGGCAGAGCCACAGTATGGAGCAGTACTTCAGAGACTGGTTTGCGAAGCCCGTGGATTTGCACGGAGTCATTCTGCCCCATCTCTCTGGAACACAAATAAAACTGTGGAAACTCTGCTACTTCCGCTGGGTTCCCGAGGCCCAGATCAACCACGGCGGCTCCATCACCGCTTTCCACAGAGTTTCTTTGCTGGCGGACGAGGTGGACATGTTAAACCGCAGCCTGCGTCAGTACAAGAGCAACTCCTCCTTGCAAGGGCCCTGCTCAGAACTGGATCAAAGCAGGATGTACTTCAGAGCTAATGGTTTAAATGACACCTCTGGCGCCCCAGACTTTCTCTCCTCCTCATTCCCATTTTCTCCTGTAGGGAACCTATGCAGACGGAGCATTCTGGGAACACCTTTAAGCAAATTTTTAAGTGGTGCCAAAATCTGGCTATCCACCGAGACGCTCGCAAATGAAGACTGAGGTGATGTGGAGGTTTAAAGGTTTGGGGAGAATACTGCATATCATTTTGTCTTTTCTAACTTAACACTGCTAAATGCGGCATTGAAAGCTGTAATAATTTTTATATACAAACATTACGTAAGATTTGCACAAATATTTAAAAGCAAGGCAAGTCATGCTTCAAATCGCACAATTTTGTCTTCAGTAGTTCTCATCTGCTGGGGCTTCTGCTCCCCAATTCCTCCTGGGGGTTTGGCTCATTACAAGTGATAGAGCATTTCATCAGCTAATTGAAAGGCTCGGTGTGGTCATTAATGAGGGTTCTGCTTGAAATACTTCTGTTTTCCCAGATAGCGACTGAAGTGACCCTTTGATAAAACAGCTTGGAAAGCCAAAGTAGTGCAGTGGAGGTGAAGTGACAGCTGAAATCTGGGAATATACTATTTTATTAGACTGCCTCTTCAGGAGTAATACTTACATGCATAGATACAAACATACTAATGTTCCATGACTTACCACCCTACATATGTGCTAATGCATTGTATCCATGGGAGGGGTTGTTCCCTTTTCTTGCTCTCCCCAAAAAGTGTTCATTAACAATTAGCCAGATTTGTGCTCTTTGTCATGAGCTTGACTTTAGACTGTAGAAATCCACATCAGGACAATGCACTGTTAACCTTAAAACATTTACTGTAGATATGGTATTGCAGTAGCTGTAGAAGTGCCTTTAATTGGGAGGAAACAGTAGCAGGATTACTCTAATGCAGCTGACGCCCCCCCAGCTCTTTAAAACAGATTGTTGTGACAAGTTCTTGTTCCATCCCCTGCTTCCCTCTCTTCATTTCTGGAAACAACAGGCATCCAGAAGAAACAGCAGGTATTCCTTCTTTAAGGTTAAGCTGGTTTATAATTCCCACAAGATCCTCACCTTTTTATAAGGGCACCTCAACTACTCAGCATTTTATCCCTGCACAGATCCCTGCCAACCCTCTCCTCATTTTTTTGTAGGATGAAGTAGCTTTCAGCAGGACTCATGTCTGAGCCCTGCTGGGTTCCAGAAAGGAGGACTGGCTCCACGTGCCAGTTCCATGAGGGGTGCAGTCACTGGTAGGTAGGTGCTGCAAGAAGAGCAGTGAGTGGTGCCTTCTTTTTCACATCCATAGGGACAGTGCAATGCACAAGCCCTGCCTGAGGGAATTGCATCCAAGGGCCTCTTGTCTGCTTAATGCAGCAGCCTCCTCATTGTTCTGAAACCTTTTTAAATGATACCTCTCCCTGGAAGCTGTGCCACAAAAGGACTTGAGTTTCACAGGGAGAAAGGCAGGAGTGTGGATTCCAGGAGCATGGAGAAATAGTGATGTGTCATTCTCACAGGTTAAGGCTCCTGTCAGCTGCCTTCTCTGAACAGCAAGGCTGTATTTTATATTAAATTATTTCTATGTAAAACCAACACTGTTGAATTGACACTGAGCCTCTATCCAGGTGTGGCCTCACCAGTTAAGGCACCAAAGGCCTTATGTGATGGACTCAGTTTTCTCAGTGGGGAAAAAAGGCGGCTGCAGGATGGGAGTATGCAGTGTATTTGAGTTTAGAAAAAGGGAAGGGGATGGGATTTGGAGATCTTTGTAAAACCAAACTGATCTTCAGCACAGCCTAAATCACAAAGTGGGGTTTGGCTCCCAGGCTGTTCCCTGTCCGAGGCTGTGGAGTGCCTGCTTGCACTGCTGGGGCCGGAGAGGGAAGCAAGGCAGGGCCAGTGCAAAGGTGAACAATGTCAGGGGAGTGGGCTTCCTTTTTTACCTAGCCAGCCTTCCAAACCCTGTTCCTATGCAAAGAAGCTGCTGTGTGTGTGCTGTGCACTGCATGGGCAGGCACAGGCTGTTGTGACACAAGGCTGGGTGCTTCTGGGCAACTGTTTGTGAGGAAAAAACGTGTATTCACCTCAATTGCCTAATTATGCTGCAAGATGAGCTGAGCATGTTAAATGGTCCACAAACCAGTTGTGTTTATTTCCTGCTGGAGCAGTCATCTCACTTGTTCATTATTCAAAGGTTTGTATTTGCTTTTGCCATTCTTCTGTTTCCATTAGCTTACTGCTTTCCCTGGCCTGATACTTGATGTAAAGACCTCAGCCTGAGTGCTTAGTGTCTTTTGGTACCGATTTATTTTCTTTTAAAATGACAGTTAAAACTATAGTGTCTTTTTTTTCCTTACTTAAAGGTGTAACTTCTTTGGTTTAAAGGTACCAAAAATGTGTAAATAAATTACTCCACAAAAGCAGCTGATGGAATTAAAAAATGTTCAGGCTAGTACCCTTTGGGGGAAAAAGGGTACTGTATTTAAACAGAATTGTCTTTTATAAGGAGATTTCAGACATTTTTACATTTCAGTTCTAAAATGTGTACAGATGCTGCAGAGGGTCTTTGTATTTTATATATATATAGCATGGGAGAGGGTTAAAATTATGCCTTTATAATAAAAAACCTGTCAAAATATCTATTTGCCAAACAGACTTAAAAAAGAATTTTTTTACCATTCCTAAAAGGGAGTTAGGTAAGCAGAGGCTGAGGGGGCACCTCCTGCAGAGAGGAAGGGAAGGGATTCACCATTCCCTAGACTTGAAGATAAAGTTCTGCTTCCTTGTGTGGCTCGGCCTTGCTGAGGAGTCTGAGTAACTGCTGTGTCTGTGGGAGTGAATGTGTGCCTGTGGATGCTGCTGCCTCCTCTGAGTTAAACAGCTGAATCCTTTCCAATTTACTTTTGAAAGACAGGTACCAAGTGTTAATTTTGAAATATTCTCCACTCTGCACAGTTGCCTTATCAGGTCAGTAGGGACTGTTCTGAATATCTTTAATAAGTTTCAAAAGCAGTTTTGGGGTGTGAGTATGTATCTTTAACTTCTGTGTACAGAATACTGACATGCAAGTGTGTATATATATGTCTCTGTATATATATGTACACATATCTTCAGACTTTCATTTCTGTTCACCATTTAAAACAAGATACTGTTAATGCCATTCTTGTGTTGCAAGAGTAGAAAAGCTACCAAGCAGCTCATCCTTTCGTGTTTGTAGAAAATGTGCATTACTGCAGCTGTTCCTGGCTGAGTCACTCTGTACCACACACCAGGAGCTCTGTGGCTGCTCTGTGGCTGTGCCCCCAGTGCAGGGCTGGGACTGCAGAGGCACCTCAGCCTCCAGGTGCTGCCTCTGGAACTGCACTGGGAACTGTTTGTGTGAGTCTGCCCAGGCCTGCACGTGTGCTCCGTGTGAGCCTCCCTGCAATACCACTCTGCTCCAGTTACTGCCTTGTGTTTTAATGAAATGTAGCAAGCTGGGCAAACCTTTTGGCTTAATTCTCAGATGGAAATATATTAGAACCAAAAAATTTCTAACACATATTTAAGCAAAGGACAAAATCTTAAATTTGCCTCTAACCAAGAAACAGAAATCTGTACCTCAAATTGCTCTAGGCAGTAGGTTTCTAATGCTGTTGCTGTGATGGTTTAGAGTTCACCATTTCAACTGAAACTAAAACCTTTGTGCCTGATAATGATTTACTGAGTAAAGTAGCAGTGGCAGGAAGATTATAAAATCCTGATGCTGAGTTGTGAATGTGAAGTAAATTAGAGTCAATAAAAGTTTGTACCTTTCCACAGTGAACTTCAGGTGGTTTTCTTTCACTTCCCCTAACAAAAAAAAAATTGTGTGTGTGTTTTTTTCCAATATAGGACACTGTGCTATAGAAAGATGATTAATAAAAATGATGTGCAAATTGTCTTATTTCTTGCTATATTCTATTATAGTGTCTGCAGTTTGCATGGTAATCAGAATTTCTGATAGCAGAAAACTTACTCAATATGAGAATGAAGACTGCAGAGAAAAGATGTTGGCTGTGAGTTAAAATTTAAAGAAACCCACAGGATTTTGGTGTCTTATAAAGGAATTCATCTTTTTAGTTCCAACTGACTGACATATTTCTGAATGAGCAAGCACATCAATTTATGTGGGGCAGAAGTGACTATATTGAATGTGGTCATCTTGGCACTGACCAACTGCTGTCTACTACCAGAAGTATTTCCCTTTATACAGGTAATACAGATACAACAGAAGGGGCTATTAAATAAATTATCCTTTCATACACTGCAGCACATTAGAACATTAAAGCTTTATGCCCTACTCTGCCATCACTGAACCCCTGTATTTGTTTACATACAAGTGCAAAATTAAAATACATAACAGTAAGTGGGGATAGGCAGATGACCCCACTGGTCCTGAAAATCCTGGCAAGGGGCTGAACTCACAGCTTGCAAGGAACTCTGCCCAACATCATGAATCTGGGCCACGTAGGCACCATGGAAATGAGCAGGACCTGATGGCCCAGATTCTGTACTGTAGAGATGTTCTCAGGGGGTACCAGTGGGAAGGCAGCTCTCCCTCCTCACTGGGCTAACCCCCCACATTACCTCAGAGAGTAAGTTAGGAACTGGGGAGGGAACAAAAGGGCACTGCGCTTCTGAACATAAAGTGACATGCTGATGTAAATCATACTATCTTCTCAAATTGTTTTAGAATGTTTTGTGCTAAAAGGACTACAGTAATGTTCCAAGAAACCAGAATTTTAGAAGAAACTATTTTTAATAAGCAGCAGCAGCCAGTGGTGCGTGTGCTGCCTGTTCCTTTAAGAACACACAAGTTGCCCACAGGATCCAACCTCTGTCAGCTGAGGCGTTTGCTCTTGCCTCCGACATCCTGCACGTGACAAACCTCCACGGCAGCCCCCAGCTTGTGCAGCTCGCTCAGCCACAGCATCTGCTTGGGAGACAGGCGGTCATTGGGGCCCTTCACCTCCACCAGCTACAAGGAAAGGGGGATGGTTAGCAATGGGCCCATGGAGGAACTGAAGGATCATTAGCTCTCACACAGGAAGTATTTTTATGGCTGTTATTTGCAACAAAAATAAAAGAGATTTTAGCACAATGGAAGGTCCAGTGGGTGCTGAATTATTACCCCATATTTCTAAATTTAACTGTAAGAGAATGAAATTTTATATATTAAATATCCACCAAAACACAGACAGGAGCCCTGGTGAATGAAGACCTCTCACACTGAAAATTTGACTGTCTGCACCCTCACCTGTTCCAGCTGATACAGCAACTTATTCAGGTTTTCTAGAGAACTAATTTCTGCTATTCATAACAAGTTGTTCCAAGAGATGAGGTGTCCAGTAGTCTTCTAGTAGCTATTTCACTACCATGCAAGGCACCATCCATAACTTTACTCAATTTCTGTAGCAGACACTGACACAGTTGTTGTAGACTCAGTCCACATTTTGTCTAAGTGGTGCCAGTAGAACTCCTTGCTAACAACAGTCACAATGTGTGGCTGATTGGTAACAGGTGCTTTACACTATGTTTAATCAAAGACCTTTTCTACACCAGCCTTGGCCATGGTTGATCGCTGCTGGTTCTCCCAACGCCCATTAAAGCTCTGGCACAGCCGCTGGAGGAGCAGATTTCACCACTGCTCCGTGGGGGTTGGGCAGCTGAGCTGCAGCTCTGACTCGACCACCACCACAGGAAATGAGTCTGTGTGGGCTGACAAGTGCACGTTTTACGCGAGGGGAGGTAACAGAGCACGAGGTGTTCCCGTGCTCCCCACGCACCTTGAAGTGGCGGCTCTGGGAGCGCCACACGAGCAGGTCGGGCAGCCCCCCCCGGCAGTGCCGCAGGTCCCTGCACAGCCGCCGGAAAACACCGCTCAGGAACGCTCCTCCAAGGCAGGAGACCAGGCTCTGCAACAGAACGTCGGGGAGTTGGTTGGGCTTGGCTTTAATTTCCTGCAGAACCATTTCCCAACCCTCACAAGAATATTGGATGGCCCAGCTCAGCTCGTTTAGTCTAGTGTAACAAGAAACATTAACTAGATGTTTTCCACATCAATTTTCCTGCTGTGTTCCCAGCTACTGTCTCAGGAAACGTGACCATATGAGAAAATTGTAACAGAACCTGTCCAGGGGCTTCAGCAAAAGTCTCCCTAATCCAAATTCCTTCCTCCCACCACTCTCCATCTACCATGGCTCAGTGCCTCAATACAACCTGTGAGCACACTAGGGCCAGGTGTAATTGAATGTCAAGCCTAATTGGAGTGCCCATGCTGGATGACAGTCACTCACCTGGACTTGCTGGAGGGAAATAAAACGTCCCCAGTCAACCAGGGCTGCTGCTTTTCCCTCCTGAGTGGTCCAGACGTCAGCAACCAACTTTGCCAGTGTCCTGGAGGAAGCTGTGTGAATCTTCTGGAGTCTGGCCTCAATGACAGCCTTCCTGTTCTCATAGAAGCTGTCAGTGTATAAATCCAGAGGGGATGTCTGGATGAAAAGGTAAATACAGCTCTGAGGAACTGCCAGCAGAGCAGCTCTTCCCAGAATGACAATGTCCTACTTCACATTTTTCTTAACTACAAAGTCACTCAAACAGAGCTGATTTATCTTGAACATGCCCACCACATAAATATTTATTAAATAGGAAACGTTTGCATAGTTTTAACACCCAGTGACAGTGCAACAAACATTGGCCACATCTTGGCCTCTGTTGTTTTGAACTCTAAGACAGAGGTTTCCTTTAACAGACAAAGAATTCCGTGCACTCCCAGTGCTCTGTGCAGTAATGTTGCAGGCAGGATCTGGAATAGGGATCAAGACTGCTCAGGCACAGTGAGCTGTTTGAGGTGCGAAAACAAAGCTGTGATGAAGCTGGGGCAGACCCTGAAGAGCCCCAGGACAGTGCTGAATACTCAGTGTGCAAAAAGGCCCTGCAGCAATTCAGCTTTGACTGCTGCTGAACAGGCAGGGCCCGAGAGCCACAGAAGCTTTCCAAAAGCAAATGCAGAGTGCTTAGGAAACAGCCTCACAAGAACAGCTGCCACACATAATCCCAGGAAAATACAGCCTAGGAATGAAGGAGAGAATCAGGTGTGAGCTGTCAGCTCATCATTGTTTATGCCTGAGGATCATGATAGCTTTGCTCTGCATTAATAAGGACAAGAAGAAGAGCTATCTGTATGAATTCCATTTCACAGTTTTGTGTGGCCTTTGGAGTTACAGCTGGCCCCTTCCTATCCTGCCTGTGAGCCTGGTGGTTTTCAGCTCAGCCACAAGGACATCTGCTTCACATGGCGAAGAAAAATAAAGCCACAAGACCACCTGGAATCAATGACCTTACAGAGAGCTGTTGGAGAGGGCTGTGTAATGGTGTTTGCTTGCTTCTTTATCAAAAATGAGGGATGATCCCAAAAAAATGGTGGGGTGAGGTGGGTGGGGGTGTTATCAAACCTGAGTTTAAAAATAAGGCTATTGAAAAGAAACACTTCTTTTTTTTTCAGTGGAATGTGTCATCTTCCAATGAGAGGAACAAGGCTGTGGCACAGCAGTGTTTGTTTCTCCACTGACTGTAAAGGACACTTTGCCCACTGAGCTCAGCTACAGGACACAGGCATTTACCCACAGCAATGCCACCCTCTCTGACACAGCACTCGGTTACCGAGGAGGCCCTTGGTAATAAACCAAATATAACAAACAATAAAATGAAGGCAACATCAAGATCTGTCTGGAAAGTCCCTCAGAATAAATTGTTAATCTAATCCCAAATAAGATTTAACATGGTTACTGAGTCTACAGCAATGGGCAAATAAATTAACCAAAGAAAGCCTTTCAAAATTACCTGATAGGAATTTCTGAACACGTCAGGTACGTCATCCATGAAAATGATATCCCACATTAGAATCCCATACAGTGTAATAAATGTTGAGCCTTCCCCATGAATACCTAAAGGGCAGAATTTAATAAAAACGGAACCATTAATTTCTACAGCAATGTCCTATGCAGAGGTACTGAGCCATCATGACCCAAAGCAGAAAGATGCCATGGTCAGGTCATGGCCAGCTGGTGCCAGCACACATTCCCACACATTCCCACTGCAGCTGCAAATGCAGTTCATTCCTGCCCATTCCCCACGCCTGCTGCTCCCAGGCCAGGAGCCTTCAGCAGCAGCACAGCTTCCATCCCTGCCCTGGCCCCCACAAGGCTTACTGGGCTAACACTGACAAGTTTTAAATACACCTTTTTAACATTAAAAAAGATACAATATGGATAATAACATATATTAAAAACATGATATATATTTCTAGTATATAATTAGGTCTTGTCTATTGTATAAAATATTCTATATAGCTGTTCTATTTTATTTTAAATATGATATATTAAGCCTTATATATGTAAACATATTTATGTATGTAAATACATATGTGTTCATGCATGCATACATGTGCTCCTATATGTGTATATATGCTCATGCACACATATAAGCATGTCAAAACAACATGTCAAGGACACCAAGGAGGGCTTCTTCAAATAACACCAGAAGGAAAACTCAGGCTAATTTGGGAACATATCAATAAAATACAACTATATTAAAATACATATTTTATAGAAAGATACAAATTTTATCTTTAAAAATAGCCTACCTTTTTGTATTTTGCTTTTTCCTGTAAAACAGACCTATATATTCTGACTGGTCAATGGTTTTTCACAGCTCCTGAGTTGTTAAAAACACAAACAACTACTAATAGAGCCTTTTCAAAAAATCCTGCAGTGTTGTGCTATTGGTAAATATTGTTTTCATGGACATCTAGTACCAAAAATCAGTAAAGGTTTATATTTCCTTAGTGACACTCCCATAAATGATAATACTAGCATTTTACCCTAAACTGTTTTGCCCTTAGCTGGTCAAGAGTAAGAAAGGCAAAGTGATTTTCTGTGTATATGAAGAAAAAACACTGGGGTTTTCCTAATACATTTCAAAACCACCTTTGGTAAATGAAAGCAGCAAATCATTAAAGACCAGGAAGCAGGTCAGGTTGAAAATACATGTTAGAGCACTTTGGTAAGGAAATGATGTATTAGAGATGTTTGGGAAGGAAACAGAATCAGCCTAAAATCTGGTCTAATGAAATCACCTAAAACTGGTCTATCAAGTAAACTGGTTAGTAAATACTTTCTTTACTCCCACGGTTATTTTACTGTAAAATATCCCCAAACCAACAGTGCTGTTACCCTGATCGAAACCATTCCTCCTGTAGTGAGCTAATGCCAGCTCCTCCACTGAGCACATGACTGTGGACACACTGCATCCTTCTCCATCACCAATATCCTCCATGAGAAACACAGATTTTCCCATTCCCGTCTGAGGACACAGCTTTCCACTGATTGTAACCTGAACATATTAAAACATTTGGTTACTTTGCATCATCATGTTGGAAAAGCTTTAGCCCAAAACCCCCTTTTCAGTTTTCTTAAAATCAGAACTAGATTTGTTTCCAAAAATCAACTGAATAAAATTTAACCTACTATTCCGGAGAAATCATCCTGTTTAGCTTTATAAACTGGCACATTTTTCAGAAAACAAATGTCTAGCAAAAATGCTGGGCAGATGGGAATGTAGCCTTTATGGAGGACCAGAAGCAAAAATACAGAAGACTGAGGAGGCAGACTCTGGACTGAGACAAAGAAGGGCTGCAGGGAGACATGCGGTGAGGAGGCTGAGAGG
Organism: Vireo altiloquus; assembly: GCA_013396875.1. NCBI lineage: Eukaryota > Metazoa > Chordata > Aves > Passeriformes > Vireonidae > Vireo > Vireo altiloquus. The sequence continues at coordinate 394,467 of VZRF01001867.1, forward strand.
AAGTGAGGCTCTGCTCTGATTTTGCCCAGATAGAATTATCTTCACAATGGTATGGAAAAGGAAGATTTTAAAACAAACCCATTCTAATACGATGCAAGTGCAACACACCGAATATTTGCATAGCACATTTTTAGAGTTCCTAAGTCCCAAAGGCTCCTAAAAGAACACTGGCATTTTTTTTTAGCCATTAATCTAATGCTGACAACATGCTAAGGTTACTTTTCCAAGCACATAGAATGCTTGGCCTGCAGCCAACAGAGGCAATGCACTAATCTGATCAGACTCTTCAGACAGAAAGGCTCTGAGGGCATTACTGATAAATTAGTGGAGTTTATGGCTGATCACATCCATAACACATATAAAGCAATGCAAATTAGATCAGTGTACAGCTGACTAACTTCAGACAAGAAGCTGACCAATGTAGAAGCATTTGATTACAAGAGGGTTTTGTTTTAGAGAGACATTTGTATTCCTTTTCCTGCAGCACGTCAGTCAGAGGCTGGTGCACAGCATGTAACAAGTCTCCCAGATTACTTTTCCTAGTGAGAAGTAGAAGGAGCTCAGGAGCTGCTCTCCCATACTCACGTGTGTCACATCCTGCACGGCGAGGAGGGGCAGGTCCTGCAGCAGCCCCTGGAGCTGCCTGCAGCTGGGCGAGTCTCTGATGCGCAGGGCGCGCTGGCACAGCGCCAGGCGGTGCCCGGTGCGCACGGCCGGGTCTGCCAGCCCTCTGCGGATGCAGCCGACAGCCTGGCAACAGCGAGGGACAAACAACAGCTTACACAGACCTCTGCACAGCTCTCTGCTCAATTGACTGAAGGAGCACAAACATGTGAGTGTAAAAAGGAGCACACAGGACGGGGTCACCTTGCCAGCTGATGTAGTGAAGTTCCAACCAATGAATAACATTTTGCACAAGGAGGCCACTGGATTCAAGTTTACACTAGTACAGTAAAAAATAATCCCTCTTCATTTCTACTGATCAGTATCAGATTAAGGAAGTGGATTCATTTTCCTAGGAGAAACAAATTATCTGACCTTGGGATTCCTACCAATATCTGCATTTTTAGGAGACTCTACTGTTCTTTCCATAAGAAATATTTTAAAACTGTTTTCAGACAATGCCTGCAGTGTTTCCAGCTTTCCAGCAGCAGTTGTGAAGATACCTTCTTAGTGTTTTTCAAGTGCTGATGTAAATTCAGAGCCAGCCGATCCCACCATCTCCCTCTGCTGTCAGCACAATACACATCCTGGGCCAGGAGGCTCTGCAGCTGCTGCACTGCTTCCTGTAGCAATGGGATTGTACCTTTATTAATTGGGTTACAAAACCAAGTTCAAGATAGCTTGTCACCTTCCCTTCCCTAATGAATACTAGAGAAACTTTGTCTCTGGACAATCCAAACCTACTTTTTACTCCACTACCCAATACACCTGTTTCAGAGGCATGTGTGTATCTTAAAAACACTAGAATAGATATATTTTTATGTAAAGTTAAAGGTTAGCTGCCAAAAATACAGTATTTTTATCCTTTCTGGAAGAGGTAAAGTTTTCTTCAGAATAATCTGCTTTGACATGTAAGTCAGAGGCCTTTGGAGATGTTAACCCTTAAGGAACAGGTATGGATTTCTAGAAGTCTTCTCTTTCGAGATTTTTCTTATTTAAAAGCAATAGCCAAATCTAGTGAAACACAGTTATCTTTAAATAATGAAACAAGTATATCTCAGCAATACTCTTACAGTGTATTATATATGGTAAATCCTCAAAGCATAAACAGAAACCAAAACAACTTAAAACTTTTGAAAGCTGCACAAAAAGAGAGCTCTTTTCCCTTAAAAGTAACCTGTGAATAGAACTGTAGCAAGGCCTGGCAAACATTACCATCATTTTCCAGCCCCATCAGAAATGTAAATTGATGTACAAAAATTAAGCACATATTCTTATTCACCACTTCACCTTATACTTGTGAAGTCTCTGCAGAATTTCAACTCCTTGAGAAAGGATTCTTGTGTACACCCAGCCAACTGTGAAACGTCGCAGGTAATCAGGTAAAACTCTGTGATAGCTGAAAAATAAGAGCAGCTCAGATCAATTTAATTACAGCACTTTTAATTAATAAAATTATTTTACTAATAATACTTATACCTAAAGCACTTACAAAATTACATGCCTTATATATCCAAATTGATCTGAAATGAGTATCCCAGCTGCAAAGTCAAGAACCCAAAGGTAAGGCAATAGTTCGGCTTGGGGAGCACCTGCACAGCGCATTTTAGTTTGAACACCAGTGGAACTATCAATCAGTTTTACAACAGATGCAAAACAGTAACTTATTACATCATATTTTGTCACCAACTCATTCTTGTAAGTCAGAAGTTTAACTTTAGAAACAAAGCTGAACAAAAGAAAAAGTCTAGAATAGGCATTTCCTGCCATAAAAGAAGACTAACATCTTTTCAGTAGGCGCCTCTGTGTTTCAGGACAAAGTCTTTTGAATGTCTTATTAAAATCAAAATAGGTTTTTCCACTGTCTTCAATGTAAAATGGAACAGACCTCCAAATTACCCTCCATCAATATTATTTTAAATCAGTTGGCATGGAATTGAATATCATGCCAAACATAAGGCTTTAAGTTGTGGTGTATCATTAAGCCAGAAAACAAAACAATTAAAAGAAAAACGGACTAAGAATGCTTCAAATCCAAGACATGGTATTTCAGTTCTCAGATATTCAGTAACATTTCCTGAGCAACACCCACTCAGAAATTGAAAGACATTAATAACCCAGCATGTTTACCCATAACATTTGCAACATCCTTTTGTTCACAGTCCATTTTAATCTCTCCTTATTGTCATTTGTTTGAAAGTCATAAAAAATACTATGACAAGGGAAAAATAAGGCTGTTTTTCTCCTGCACTGGCCCATAGAACAGAACTGGTTTAGTGCTTTATCCATGCCTACCAACCTTTCCCAAGATTTTATAAAAAAGGTCTTCTCATATTGTAACTTAAAAGCTACAGAAACAATCAGGAAGTTCCCAGCTTTCAAGAACATTAGAGTCTCTAGCTTTATCAGGCTTAAATAACATTAGCCTCTCTCAAAAGGAAAAGTACCCAAGGTAAGATAATACATTTAACAGTCTCCAGTTCACTACCTCAAAGAGGGGTGATTCTTCAGTTCGCTCCAGGTTTCTTTAGCACACAAATACATCTGATTAGCTTCTTCCCAGTTCCCATTTACCATTGCTGTGGCTATATCATTTGATAGATGAACAGCAGTTGCATACCTGTGGTAAAAAACCACAACTTTATTACTTTAAAAGTATCTATAGCTGAAAGAAATAAATTCTTTCCCTTCAAAGACATTAAACCATGTAGCCATCTTTATTCTTAATCTTGTAGGATTGGCAGAGTTTAAACCAGCAGAGCACATTATCTTTAAATTTCCTTAATACTGAGAATATAAATTTTGTTTAGTTCAGAATCAGCATAGCAGATGAAGAAACAGCTTTCATGAGATGATCATGAAGCAAATAAATAAGCTATTTTGGCTCCAAATGCAAGCCACTGTGAATTACAAGTCCTATCTCAACATGAAAATGTATTTAAAATCATTGCAAAATTAACACTTCTACCTGTTTACATCTGGAGTTCTACATTTGAATTATTTGCCTAGGCAAGTGCTGCAGTAAAGTTTTTCTAGAAATGAACAGATTTCCATGCTGCCAAAGCTCTCCCTACCTGATAAGATCCTCTCTGTCCTGGAAGACCTGTGTTTTCCTGTTTACTGTGTAACTGGGGAACACCATATGCCCCATGTTAGCCCTAAGGACTGTGGAGAGCAGGCCTTGCCCAGCACTGCCAGCTTCCTCCTCCTCCAGAGACTCAGGCAGTGAAAACAGCAGCAGAACTCGGGAAAAGACAGCTCGAGGGTCTTTACAGACCCTGACACATTTTCCAGCCAGGTCCTTCACCCTGGAAGGACAAATAAAATTATTATAACAAATGGTTTTTATCATCACTTGTAAAAACTAAAATATACTGTATGAGGTATGAGAATAATGGGTTTTTTCAAGCCAATAAATGCATAAACTTGATTTTCCTTGAAAGAAGCAGAGACTATAGAGTCCAGTATTTACCCTTCTCTTCAACTCATTGTGAATTGAAATGTAATGCAGCCCTTTTTTATTAATAAATTTACTAAATGCATACCTCTCCTGAAAAGGCATCTAGATTTCAGTCATTTGAAGCACAACTTACATTCATCTGCAAAATGGAACTGTAAACATTTACCTTTTTAAAATCACTGTCCCAATACCAGCCTGACTCCTACTGAAGATCGAACGCTGCTTTGACAACCTCAGAAAATCATCCACAAGTTGCTGTTTCTGACCATTTGGGTTTGCCAAGTGAAAGATCTTTGCCAGTGTTTTTAGCTCAGGGGCTGAAAGCAAATCCAACCCTTCACACAGGTCTTCCAGTTCAGATTCTAAAAGTAAAATCACACACACATATTCATTCTGTGTTATACACATACACTTGAGCAACAGCTCACAATACATTCATACAACCTGGTATTAATCTAATGATTTAGGTTCTCCAAAAATGTATTATCAATGCTATCCTGAAATTCTTCTGGATCTTCTTCTGGACCTTTTCACAGGTGTACTATGAAGGAATGGAATAACCAGAAAAAGAACACCCTTTACAACTTCAAAACAACAGCAAAGATTAAAAAATTATTGAGTTACCAAAAAAAATGCTGTTCAGAAAAACTGGTCTTCTCTCTTATCTAATTTGCACTGTTTGTATTTTCACAAAACCACTCATCTACCTAAAGCCTTTATTCTGCTCCTCTATTCTCTTCCCAAGGCACAGACAAGCACGTAGTGCATTGAACTCTCATGACACAACTGCAGATTTTATTGATAGTATTTTAAAGGTTTGATGATGGCCTTACCTGTTTGTAGAAATCTGGCTTCAGCCAGTTCTTCAATTATTGGTGACAAATCCACACTTATCTCCTCATACTCTATTTTGTTCACCTTTAACCAGTTCAGCTTGCGTTGAAAAAGTCTCACATATAACTTCTGCCCACCAACTGCAAATTTTATTTAAAGCAGGGAAGGACAAAAAGAAGAGTAAATTCTAAACACAGTTCTATGCACAATCACCACCTTAACGAGAAACATTACTTTGATGAGGGTACTCTCTAAAACACATTTTAAATCTCCCCATGTTCTACAAGCAGACTTGGTAAAATACCAGAACTTACCTTTCCAAGTAATTAATAAGTTTACTAAAATCTTTACGTTTTGTAGGTAGAAAAGTATTAAAACATATTTTGTAGGTAATGCACACTGTCAAAAGCATTTTGACATGCTTACCCTTCAATAAATAATATGTTTAATAGAAAAAGACAATTTCATTTTTCTACTCTGCATATTGTGATGTTAAATAGGTCTTTTTGCTTTCTTAAACAGCCATTCAATAGCCAAATATTTCATGCTGGGGAACAAAAGAAGCTGTAGTCTGACAGAATAATTCCATAATCACAGAATACTTCTCTGTACAGCATTCTTCAGATTCTTATTTTTCCAAAGATAAGCCTAATTTTACTAATATATCTACTGAAAACAAATGAGAAAAAAACTCCTATTCATTTATTTTTTTATCAGGGACGTATGCTCTTAAAGTACCTTTTTAAAAGACTTTTAAAATACTAACAAAGCTGAAATTCAACAAAATAGCTTATTAAATTTTAGCTGAAAATAGTCTAGCTATTGTTACTACATTCAATGACCTTTGGAATACTTAATTCCACCCCCATGAACTTCTAAATTTTTTACCTCTGTCTGCTGCAGCTGCTTAACTGAAACTGTTCATTAATAAAAAGACACTGAAACACTACCAGACCTAGATATACTTAAGAAAAGGCAGAAAAACATTAAATGTTTCTTTAACAATTCTCCCGTCCTTAGAAGACTTTTTCAGCCTTTCCTTTAATAGAACGGTTCCAGGATCAATTCACTGGCACAACTACATTCACACATATAAGCTTGTCATTTTCTCTCTGGTGTTTACAACTCCCTTAAAGTCTGTCCCCAGTTTTTATCATTCTGCAGAAAGGAAAAAGATAAACACAAGGACCTTTTTTCTCCAGACCATGGAGCTGACCAAACTAGGGCTGCAATAATAATTTCATAATAAACTTCATAAACTTACACTCACACTACTCACTGAAGAATGGTAGACATTTCAGCAGAAAATAATTAAACACTCGAAAATACCTGTATTGAAGCAACTTCATAGTACTAAGCAGGTACCATGGCATTTTTTGTGTTATGATAACTGAAAGATGATGCCTGCTTGAGTGGAAACTTCTAATGTGGGACAGATAACTCATCTACCTGAGCTTTTAAAGTATCCTGGCTGGTATTTCCTGAAGGCAACAACATCCATCTGTCAGCTGTCCAGGATTTGTTATCTATTGATTTAGTGCTATCTGCTCACTTCTCACAGTTCAATCACTACAACTTTCCTACCCTGCAAAGAGTTTGTTTTATCTGTGACCCTCACATCCAGTGCAGACATGGATTATCAGTGCAATGCTTTGCAGTAATTCTTTCTGTATTCCCAACTCCTGTGAGAGGGGAATTCTGGAATCACACTACTGAGTGAGAAACAAGCAGTTCTTTTATTTAACAGAACAAGCTCCTATTACTGATCAGTGCTGTTCACATCCAGGGAAGGAAACATGGAAATGGGTTAGATGTATCTTAAACACCTCTTTCAGTATTTGTCAAAGTAGCCAAAGTCTGCATATGCTACTGGCCTAACTGTGAGTTTATTCCTGGATGTTAGGATGCAAATGATGTGCACCTATTGCTTGCCTCAGAGAGCCAATAACAAGACTTTTGTTGCTTCTTTTCTTTATATATTCCCCCTTTAACTATCACAAGATAAACAAGGCATTACCAAGCTCCAGGATGTCACTACTGTAATATTCTCATGGCCCGGAGAGCACCAATGTGCTTTGCAGACCCTGCCCAGGTTTGGCTGCTTGTGCCCATGGCCAGCTCAGATCCATTAAGCTGTGCAAGCCAGGCTGCAGGGAGAGCTGTGTGAGGCTGTGAACCCCCATTCTCTCAGGAGCTGTACCTAACATTAGCAGAGTTTATTTACAGAAAGACACTGAAGGGTACACCTCCTCAGAAAAAGGAGCTTCTTCCCTTAAGGAATTCATGAAGTCAATTCATATAGCACTTTCCATGTAAAACTATGCAACAATGCTCTCTACAAGAGGTAATGTGGAAACACATTTTTTAAAAAAGATACCTGATAATTTATAGAACTTGGTTATAATGTTCAAGTCTTGCTCATTAAATAGTCTGACATCATCTTCATTCTCCAATACTGCTCGCAGCACTACTAAAAAATTCCGGAGGTAGTATGGGTGACCAGGAGAGCTGGGCACAGAGAGGACCTCATCTATTTTGTCTAGAATGTCCCCAGTGGAATCCTGAGATTCTACCTTTTCCACAGTTTCTAACAAAGTATGGTTCATGTCATTCTTAAAGTCTTCAAGAACTTCCTCAGGCAGTACCTCTTCATCATCCCTGTTAGAGCAATTTTCTGACTCACAGTTCACTTCTGTCTTCGAAGAAGGAGTAACCTCAGTGTGAGGCTGAGTCTCGACTTCCAAATTACTGGTCAGCTCTGCTGAAGTATGGATAGCTAGAGGTGTTTCAAATTTATCAGGACTAAGTATCACATCTTCAGACCTGCTTTCTGCTTTGGTGCTCCTTGTACCAGACGGGAACCTTCCATCATTACTGTTACCAGCCAATAAAGGTACCTTAACCATATCCACAAGGTCTTCTCCATTACATTTGTTTATTTTGTTTTGAAATTCAGGTTCCCTCTTTGAAAAGTTTTGTTCCTGGTGCTCTCTCTGAGAAGGCTGATTTTCCTTCTGAGAACTCTGTCCAGTGTCAAGCTCATCATCATCATCATCACCGTTTGCTGTAGCACTTCCACAGGCACTGTGAACAGCTGGAGGTGAAGAGTTGATCTCTTCATACCTGACCTGCTTTCCTCCCTGGAGACAGCGTCTTCTGGACAGTTTCGATGACAAGCTTCCCAAGGAGACTACTTTAACTGTTCGAGCCTGGGATTCATTGTTAACACTAAAGACTGAACTATTATTGTTAAAATAAGGACTAGTCTGTTGTGCTGCACTCCCTCCTGTTTTTGATAAATTACTTTTGGAAGGACTTGTTTCTTGATTTAGGAGGTTTTTTGAAAAATATGAGCTGGAATTATTGCTCAGATTTGCAGCTGGGGGACTTCTATTCCTGAAAGAATTCACTGTAGCATCAATGGCACCAATCTCACCACAGTTTCTCTGACACGTTTCATCAATGTGCTTATTTATTCCATATCTTGACACCAATTGCCCACACATGGGACAGCTAATTTTGGCAGGGGCAACATTGTTGAAAAAGGAAGTAATAGAGGATGATGCTGAAGGTGTAGATGCTGCTCCTGTAACTTCCACTTTTTTCGGTGTTTCTTTTTTCTTCTTACTTTTACTGAGTGACAAACTTATTCCGGTTCTTTTGATTCCTGAAGACCTAGCTTCTGCCATTACAAAACTTCACAGCAATTACATGGCACAGGCAACTCCATTCAGGCCATATTTCTTTATTCTGTAATACTTAAAAGACTTTTCTTGGCTTTTCCCTTTCCATCTGTAATCCTTTGACATGCCTTCAAGAAAAAAAGTACATTGAATGAGTGGTCTTCTAGGTACTAGAATGCAAGGTACTAGATGCAACCACGATGTACAGAAGTGGAGAAATCAAGCAATCCATAACTTACAATGCTACTGTCCTTTAGCCTGCCTCACCAGGCAGGGAAGCACACCACAGGCAAGTTGAGCACTGCATGCGCCTTTAAATGGCTTAATAAACGGAAAATTAACCTCAAGTCTGCATTTACATCAGCAACTGAACCTGCAATTCAAGTAGGCAAGTCCTCTTATTTTCACAGAACAGTCAGGGCTGGAACGCGTCTCTGGAGATGATCCAGTCCAATTCCCCTACCCAAGTAGGGTCAAAATAAGCTTCATAAACTTACACTCACTCACACTACTCACTGAAGAATGGTAGACATTTCAGCAGAAAATAATTAAATACCGGAAAATATCTTATAACCCACCTGGAGAAGGTGTCCAGGTGGGTTTGGAATGTCTCCAGAGAGGGAGACTCCACGATCTCCCTGAGCAGCTTTTCCAGTGCTCTGTCACCCTCAACGTGAAGTTCTTCCCCATGCTGAAGAGAAACTTCTTGTGGTTTAGTTTATGGCCATTGCTCCTCTCCTGCCGCTGGGAACATTTTATCATTCTCCTGTTTACTACTGAGAGACTATTTTCGGTGGCGAGCACCAGTTTCCAGAGCGCACTGGGCTGCCCTGCAGCCCTCACCCTCACGGCTGCTGTGCCTGCCCGAGCCCGTGGTGCGGCCGGGCCGAGCTCTGCCAGGGCCGGGGCTCCGGGCCGCTCTCCAGGTGNCCTTCCGCCTTTCCCCACGCACCGCTGCCGCAGCCGCGCGTCGCTCTCGGGACCGTGTGGGGCCGTGCCGGGCCAGGCCGCGCCGTGAGGGGCCGGGCCCGGGCCGCCGCCGCTCCCCGCCCGCCGCCAGGCCTGAGCAATGCAGCGCCGATGGCGGGCACCGCGCTCCCTCACGCAGAGCGAGCTCTATCGTAAACATCGTGCCCACCTCAGATTTTACATTTTCTTTTGCGACAAGGCGTGGAAAACAGTTGAGGTCCACAGGGGCATAACAATCCTGCGCCATGTGCTCTGGGATGGCCCTGCTTGAGCAGGGAGGTTGGACCAGGTGTCCCCACTGTGGTCCCTTCCAGCCTAAACCATTCCGAGACTCAAAGTTAAAAGATATCAGGCTTAAAAATCTTTTGTGTCCTCCCTCTTTCCCAGTCACGATTTCAAACTATAATTTCTGTAATTTAAATGCCTGGATACATCTTAAGTTCATCAATAAATGCGGTTACTCCTGCTGTAGATACAAAACTATGGGCTATAGATTAAAGAGACTGTGCCAGTCACAGCACATGTCAAGTATTTTACACGGTTGTGTATCTGCCCACAACAAAAACCTTTCTTTTTGGAATAAATTAGAGTTCTGTGGTGGTAGAAATACAAGTAAAACCTACAGGAAATTGTCTGAACATCACCTCATAAGTTCACAAAGCATTTTAAAGATCAACACAGAATAAAACCTAATCAAATTTGGAAAAAAAAATTTATATATACAAGATGCAACATATAAAAAAGGCACATTACAACTTCAGTTTATGAACAGAGAGTGCTTTCTCTTTCTTCTGTTTCTTCTTTAATTTACTTGCATCTTTGATTTGCATTCTCACTTGATCTTGTAGCTGAGAGAAAAAGGCCTGGGATGATTTCAAGGCTTTGTCTTTACCTTCATCCTGTGAATGGACAAAATATTTGTTATAACCAAGAAATGTACAAAAAGTACCATTATATCACTTACTAGTTATCACACATAATGGTATTTGACTTTAAAAAGATCTGGTAACTGATTTTCAAAGAATATTTTTCACCACATTTTTATTCCACTCCTGCTACCTAAAGAAATAAAGATTACATTCTCCTTCTAAGTAGCAATTAGCATGATCAGTAAGAGCAGACGTATCAAGAAAAGATCCTTGCACATCATGAACTACAACTGGGTACCTGTATTTTGTGTTCTGCTTGCCTTCTGAAAAGGTAAGCACAAGCATCTGGAAGTAATGAAGTTATTCTTCCTATTAGTTTCTAATACTTCAAAATTTCAACGATTTTTAGAATTTTATTTAAAAGACATCGTAAGTGGTGCACAAGTTTACTGTTTTATAGTAGGCAAAACAATATCAATCTGATGAGATTATAGAGAGGATTCCACAATAAGAACAAAGTTAAATAGGATTATTGTATTACAAAACAGTTTAAGTTACCCAAAGCTTATACAGAACACAGAAACCTCAATGTGCATTCAAGTAGTCCCACTTGATGAAGTGGAACGGCTTAAATGCAGGAAATAAAGAACATGGCTTAGTATTTGCAGGAATATCACCTTGTGAACTTTGAAATAAATAGAAAAGTAGTACCTCACACAAAATCATTTCTGCCTGATGAACATACTTTTATATAAAGTAATTGTATCATGCAGTTTTTTCGTATTTTTCCAACCTTGTAATTCTTTGGGATAAAGTTCCCTTTCCTCCCTCTCGTCAAAAATTATCTATCCTTGTGATTTTAGTCTTACCTTGAGCAGAGATGCTTTGCCCTCTTTAGTAAGCCTTTTTAATTTTGCCACAGCAGCTTTTTTGCTAAGTTTTGTGCCTTGTTCTGGTTTCATCTTTTCAAGAAGCTTTTGACGTTTCTCCTTTTCCCTTCGCCTCATTCGTTTACGGAGCTTTTTCCTTCTTAGTTCTCGTTTTTTGTCTGTGGGAGTCTTTTCTGCATCTGTTTTTACATCACCAGCTTTGTTCTTTTCCTAAAGAGAACAAGATCTTTAGATCCATAACAGTGCAAAAGACAAGACTCACTTAACTGAACTCAAATCTGTCTCAGCGTTTCCATTATTTCAAGTGCCAGCTCAGGATAAGGCAAATGCCAAAAACTGGCAAAAGCTGGGAAATGAGATTTGTACAGTTGATCCAGGACATGATAATTGCTCTGCTCTAGTGACATTTAGCTTTCCCCCTCCCAATACCCATATAATATGCTGGGACAACAATGGCCATCACATAACAGTCAAAATCAAAACCAATGCATAATATTATGGCCTACTGGAGCCAAATACTATTTACTCTTTCTCCAGCTAGCAAAAAAACACCCCAAAAAACACATCACCTCCAAAACCCCCCAAAAGCCACCAATGCTAAACCAGGATGGGAAGGGGCAGAATTCCCACTGATCTTACAGACAGTACAGCCTTTTATAATCCACACAGATCCTCTCCCAATCCTTACGTCATTTTATATTTACCTTGATCTCCTCTGGTGCTAAGAGAGCAGCATCACTAACAGCAACTGGTGCTACCTCTTCCATACTGACTGCTGGAAGGTTTGAGACGATTTTAACTTCTGGCACCGGCTAGAAATAAGGAGAGACATTCGGGACTGAGCACAGCATCTCACAGCTGACAGACAACTGAAGATTCCAAATATTTGGTTTTGTTTAGAGGCAATCACAGTGCATTTAATATGAAATAAGAATGAGCTCAGTAAACACCAATGTTTACTTTCTGGAATATATTTTGAAGTATCCAGTTTAAAAAAAAAAAGGGAGAAAGCCCCCAACTTTATGAAACTTATGCACTTACTGGTTTGGGTGTGAAGTGGAAATTACAAAGTGCATCCAGCTTCTGGAAGAGTGAATCCATCATTTCCTGAATTTCTTTGTGTTCAGGATTTTCTTCCTCTTCAGTCTTTTGCTGTATTAAAAATGCAATGTAACTGTAACACCATTCAGTTACTTTAGTAAGACTGGTAACAACACGAGGTACAATTCACAGCCATTTCACAGGTGAATACTCAGAGAAAGACTCAAGTACTTCCACTTTGAAAGTGTATAAATGAACACACAAGATAACGTGGTGTGAACTTCAAACCCAAAGGCAAGGCATTGTTTATGTTACCTGGTGAAGTTTCATGTACTCTTGCTCGTAGATTTCAGCAAGACTCAGCTTACTCTTTTCATGATCCAAAGTGATCCGTTTCTTGTACTCAAAAGCTTCCTCTTTGGGTTTTTCTTTTGGTACTACGTCATCCCATGCCTGAGAAAGTCATAAAGTAATGACCAAATGCAACTACAGTCAAGTATCAGCTACATCTTATTTAGAATGTTTTTCAATTTTTTATCTGGCCCATTAACAAGTTTGTGCATGTGACTTCCCAGGATTCAGTAGGTTTTGCACTTTCATTTGGAAAAAAAAAAATAATACAAGTTTCAGCTCTAGTTTGCATCCTTGTTTCTTAGTGAATGAGGGCAAAAATCGTAACAAGTTAACAAACTCTTCTCCATCTTTTTTACTTCAGCAAACAGGCCCAACAAATTTTCTGTCAGGGGCTTCAAAGTAAAATGAAGTAAAAAACTGAGTTTTGGTCAGTGTTCAGAATGCTCACAGCACTGGTTATGGTAACAGCCAAAACTTAGAGACTGGCATTATATTCCAAATAAACTCCTTACAGTTTTATCTGCACACACTCATGTTTTGAAGTGCACCAAAACTTGGCATGGAGCAGGGATATAAAAATAGGGCTCCTCAGAAATCTAAAGACACGTTCATCAAGACAAAAGCATAAAACGACCAGTTGCAGAAATTAAGATAACCCTACACCTAACACTGGAAATGCTTCAAACTCATCCTTGGAATGTGCCCTGTGAATCAAGCCTATGAACAACATAAGGAGGAATAGGTAAGATAATATTCACCTCATCCAATATTCTCTGTTTAATGATATCTTCAAGCTGAAAAGTAGTTTCTTCTGTGATCACAGGTGCTGAAAGGAAAAAGCAAAGAATTTTAAGATTAATGTTTCTCCAGCAAGAAAAAGTTCTTGTTCATTGAAGAATAAACTACAGCAAAAGTAAAGCCTTCACAAAATGTAACAATTCAAGGTGAAGTAAGTAAATATAAGTACAAGTAAGTCATATTATGTGAGGCTCATAAATTACCAGGTCTGCCACCAAAGTTATGAACTTTCAGGTAAATTAAAAATTAACAAAAAATATCATCCTTTCCTGTAGTTTCCACTGTGAAAATGCACAACCTCAAAATGACATCAAGAAGTTTAACTTGGTGTTCTGTTACCCTGCTCGTAAGTCACAGGCGTTTTCAGCAAGGTCAAAGGGCAGAACACCCAGCATGGTCTGCAACATGCTGTCAGGAAAGCCCTGTCCCTCTCCTTACCCATTCGGACTGCATGGTCAAAAAGTACTGTTTCTTCCAAAAGGCTGTTCTCAGGGCGTTTCTGTCCAGTCACTTCTCCTTTAAGCTGCCAAGGTTTCTCCTCTAACAAGGCTTCTTCCAAACTTTTTATTTTTTTGCTCATCTGAAAAACACAATTTCCTAAGAAGTTTAAAACAGAGCTCACTTATAAACTCACAGCAAGAAATTAATATTTACTTCAGGTACGTGAGGGAATATATGATTGCAGATGTATCTATGTAGATAAACCACGCGTTTTTCTTAAATTTTAAACACTATCTTCATATTTTCTGGACTCTAAACAAATGACGCAACTAGTAAAAAAAACCTGCCACTGTTTTGAAGTATTAGCCAAATAAAATATGAAGAAAACCCAAAGAAAGACAAACCACAATTACCTTTTCCTGTCTCTTCTCAAAAGACGACTTTACTTCACTGGGATCGATGCCTTTCTCTAATTGCTCTTCAGTTACATCTTCTGTTTCACTGCCATCTGGCAAACTAAAAGTTACTTTTTTAGAAGCTTCTTTCCTTCTCATGTGCTCCACCATTTCATCCATATCCTCAAACCTGTAACAATAACATTTAATATAAAATAAAGGTTAAGAGGCCTCTATAATTTTTCTCATGAAGATGCTTCAGCTCTTAGGTGTTTACCTGTTACAACTAACTTACACTTTACAACAGGTCTCAAAGACCCCCCTAAAGGTAGAGGACACTAGAGAAACTTCCAGATAATAAAAATAACTTTGAAGAATTCTTCAATGCTTTATTCAAATAAATATCAAGGGACAACACTAGAAAAAAATAAATAAACTGATTTCAAATAAGGTGACAACACAAATAATGAACATACAGCAGTTAACTGAGAATGGCAAACTATGACCAGAGTGAGTGTGGCATACTCAGTATTTTCCGCTTCACTTTAGTGTAAACCTACAAGGATATTTTCACCTGCAAATAACGCTTATACTTACTCAGACATACTTTCTTCATTTTGCTCTTCAATAGCACTGTCTGCTTCCTCTTCCTGATCATCTTCAGCATCATTAGCTATTAAATCGTCACCACCATCATCATCTTCATCAACTGAATCAAAGAAATCTTTGTACGTCATATCTCTAGAACTTTTAATTGGCTGAAAAGGTGAGAGGGAAAGAAAAAACCAAACAACAAACCACAAGTGTTAAGACTGACAGAAATCAAAGGATATCCTGTCTTTTAAAGTCTTTAGTGCCTGGGGAATAGCACTGCTTGTGTAATTCAGGTTAGTGATGCATTAACCTGTGGAAGGGCATCATAGCAAAACTGATTTCCATTACTGCTATTTACAATTCTCTAACACTTAAACACCCAGAAAGCAAGGAACTGCAGATTTTGCCAAATGCTTGCTGCAATGCACGCAAATTCCCTGGGTATATTTCTTACTTGCTAGTGAGAATGGCTGGTAATATTAAATAATAAAATACTTCTTTTTGAAACAATTATTCATCAATTTAAGTTACATCAGAGTTACAAAGCCATATCCCTGGAAAAAGCCCTTTGCTCTGCATCAGCCACCTTAGTGATCTTTAATTGCCAGATGCTGAATGACAAATCTTTTTCATTTGCTGGGTCACCTATTCTGCAATTCTTCGAGGTCCCTTATTCCTTGTGGGTACTATTTCTTCTTTTATTTATGTAAAAGCCCAAGGCCCATCTAAGGAGAGACTGGAATGGCAGGAAGCTATGTCCTTCTACACTAGGACAGTGTCTTACCAGACATTCATTGGTAAAGCTTGAGAAGTAATCATTAGTCACCTAACCAAATTTAACTTGGCAGTTTCCACACAGAGGTAAACAGTTTATGGTCATCCTAACAGATATCAGATTTTGATTTAAAGGAAAAGAGATATCAAAAAATTATTTTACTGATATTCTTACTTTAGATTCTTCAGAGTCTTCTTCCTCATCATCTGAGATAATGTCTTCAAAATAATTAATATCATCATCATCTTCTTCTTCTTCCTTGTCTTCCTTCTCTGCATGTTCTAAAAAAGCTTCCATCTCAGCCAGCTTGAAAAACTTGTCATCCACTACAGATTTTCTTCCCTTTTTTTTCAATGCAGTTTCCTTGGCTGTTTTAGCCTGTTGCTCCAGTGCTTCAATATCGAAGTCAATATCAGAATCCTCATCACTGTATTTCTGCATTATGCTTTCTCTGAGTTTACTTTGCTTTTCTTTAGCTTTAGTTGTATTTTTATCTTTTGTATAAACACTCTTCTCTTCAGTTTCTGCTTCCATTATGGTGTCTTCCAATTCCTTGTCACTGCTGGTCTCTGCATCAGAGCCATCCTCTTCCTGGTCTGAGAGAAGGCAAAGATCTTCATCGTCGGCATCCCTTGCAATGGATTTCTTGAAGAAATCCAGAACTGCGTTGTTCCGGAGCTCTAGTTGCTGCCAAATCTGTTCTTCATCAAAATTTTCTATCACCAGCTCTTTTAGAGGACCCCCACGAACTATGGTAGTTCCTTTATTCAGATCGTAGAGAGTCTTTGTCATTGCTCTGAAGTCGTTTGCCAGTCCATCCTGCACACTAAGAGCAGAAAAAATAAAAGAGCTTAACACCTTCTTTTAAGTTAATCACACGGTCACACTGCTGCTCTTTTTATATCTGCTTTGGTACTCTGGTACTACAGAACAGCACCTTTCAACAATTACTGCTGTGACCTAACTTTCTACACATCTCTTGAAGTAGTAGTACAGATTCGTAGAAAAAAAAAAAACAACAAAAGTCTTAATCCTTTCAGCCTTATTACACTTTATGTATGAAGTAGCAGCTGGACAGAACATTCCAGGTTTCTATAGCTGCATCTTACGATATGTTGATCGTACTTAAACTCTCCAGACATTCTGGGGAAGTAACCAGTACAGCACTAAACACCTCAATCGCCCAAGAGCCAGATCCCAGGTTTCAAAGAGGTAATTGCCCTTCTCCACCGCCTCACTCCTCAACTTTTACTACCTGGGTAGTCTCCTCCAGGTATTTCTCTAGGGCTACCAATGCTTCCCCCCCGCCGCCCCGCGGTACCTGAGGAAGCACTCGGGGCGCGCCGCCGCCGCTCCCGCCACCCTGAGGCACGTCTGGATCCCCTGGATCGCCTGGACCCCCGGGATTCCCGGCACGGCCGCCATGGCCCCGCGCACACGTGGGTACCGGCACCGCCTCCGCCGCGCGGCACAGCGCTCCGCTCCGGCCAGCTCCCGCCGCCGCCGCCAAGGTTCCGCACACACTGGTTCCGCCCGCGGAACCCCGCCCTGCCCCGCCTCCGGGACCATGGCCTCCCCGCCTCCGGGGCCATGGCATTCCCACCTCCCGGGCCATGGCATTCCCACCTCCTGGTGCGGCCCTCTGTCAGAAGCGCCTCGTTGTCCCAGAAGCACAAGCAGGGTGGGGCAGTCATGCACCGGTGGCTGCTGCCCTCGGAAGGGCGCGGTGTTGCTATAGACTGGAATATGCATCAGCACAGGGAAACCTGCTCTAAATATAGTGAAGCTACAGTCGTCTTACTTCACAGTTTTGAGTCTCTGACCTAGATACAAGGGCTATTTTGGAACTGCACATTTCTTGCTGATTCTGTGGGCAAAACACGCGATCTTACCTGTTGTCTCCAAGCTCAGGCTAACGAGGCATGCACACACCCCTTCACCATCAGCACAGCACTGCCCAGTGCTCTTGGACTCCCCTCTAACAGCATGTAGTTTCCTTAAAGTTTATTTTAGAAAGTCAAATTAAGCCCTACACCTACAGACCCTTGTTTCCAGCCACCCACAGCCCTTCTGCAACTTGATGCAAAACTGTGGCCAAGCTTCTAACTTCAATACTGCTCTTGCCTCTCCTGCTTTCATGTTTTCTTCCTATCAACAAATTAAACCTTTTCAGTGCAAAGAACACCCTGCAATGCCACTTCTGTGTGTCCCATCACTGTCACTTCGCACACTCAAAAAGCCGTGGTGCAGAGCCATGAGTGTGACCTGTACCTGCAATTCTCTGAACATCAGTAACACACCTGATACATAACCTGGGCTGGAAACTGAAAGTGTCATATATTGGGACTTTCAAATATCCATTTTAACTGCTGATTTTAATCTGCACTTTTAACTAATCACGTATAATCAGATTTGAAGTTGCACAAGCTGTTTATCTATTTAGGATATATCTCAGCAGTGCACAGTGTTCTATGCCTGACACAACGGGAGTGCAGCATCAGCAGACAGCCTGCTCGCTGTCCTGAGTCTCTCTGGCACAATGCTTCATGGCAACCTGGCCTGTATCACATGTAGTGTGGCCAGCAGGACCAGGGAAGTGATTCTTCCCCTGTATTCTGCACTTGTAAGGCTACACCTTGAGTTCTGTGTCCAGTTCTGGGCCCCTCAATTCGTGAAGGACATCGAGGTACTGGAGCAAGTCCAGAGAACGGCAACAGAGCTGGAAAAGGAACTGGAGCACAAGTCTGATGAGGAGCAGTTGAGGGAGCTGGGGGGCTCAGCCCGAAGAAAGGAGGCTTGAGGTGACCTTACTGCCCTCCAGACCTCCCCACACCAGGAGACTGTAGCCAGGTGAGGCCTGGTCTCTTCTCCCAGGCAACAGCGACAGGACGGTAAGACATGGCCTCAAGCTGCACCAGGCGACATTTAGGTTGGACATCAGGAGAAATGTCTTCACAGAAAGGGTGATTAGATACTGGAATGGGCTGCCCAGGGAGGTGGTGGAGTTACCGTTCCTGGAGGTGTTTGAGGAAAGTCTGGATGTGGCACTTAGAGCTCTGGCTTAGGTGATAAAGCCGTGTTCAATCACAGTTTGGACTCGATGATCTCAGAAGTCTTTTCCAATCGAATTGATTCTGTGGAATTTGCTCAGAAAACTTCCTCGGCAAATGCCCCTTGCTACCGCAGGCCTCTTTGGTACGACCTCTGCGAGATGTGTGCGGTGCCGGGTACAGCCCCTGAGGAGGGCACAGCCCCTGCGGAGGGCACGGCCCGGCTGCAGGTCCAATGGCGCGTTGTGCTGCCGGGCACGGCCCCTCGCCGTGACACGCCGCGCTGGCGCCGGGCCCGCACGGAGGGGTGCCGGGGAGGGCGGCGCTGCCCCGCGGCCGATCGGGCGGCGAGATGGCGGCGGTGCTGCGGCGCGGAGCGGCTGGTAACGCGGGGCGGCAGTGCCGGGGAGCGCGGGAAGGGCTGAGGGAAGGGCGGCGGAACGCGGGCGGCCGCGGCGGGGCCGGCACGGGGCGGCCGCGGGCCTCGGTGCCTGCTCCGGCCTGGCGGATCTCCCCTAGAGAGCCTCGTAGGCCAAATGAAACTACCGCTTCTGTAAATAAAAACAAGGTCTCCCGATGCAACTGACGGGCACATTAACAACTGACATTAGCTGGCATAGGGTAAACTTACAGAGCAAACTCCAAACTCAAAGCTCAAGGAGGAGCTTGTCATTTTTGAGGTGCGGTTTGGAGGTCAAATCCAAAATAATTTCCCGTTTATGCTAATAACCTGTATCGCTCACTCTGGTAGGGCAGGTTAAACTCACAATACCTATACCACAGTATTTCACTTGGTAGCCACAGACCAGGAGAAAAGTGAATGAGAGGGTCAACACTTTCAGTGATCAATCACTAGGATACCGGGAATGAAAACACCTCTGGATGACTGCACTTTGATGGAGGGAACCAGAGCTGCAGCACAGTGAGACAGTTTCCATGAGCTGTGGAGCCCATCTGATTCCCAAAAGCCCCCTCCAGCAAAGAACAGAGCAGCACTATGAGCCCAGTTGGCTTCCAGAGTTCCTTAGATGCTAACACCACTTTGAAATTAATGGGATTGAAGAATGACCACACTATGCCCTTTCTCCATTTGGTCCAGAGAGTGAACACACAGCTCCTGCGTGCCAGATTCCCTATGGCAGCAGCATCCTCTCCACACTTTGGGAGTTCCTCTCCACCTGAAATGGTTGACAGCAGAGCAGTGCCCAGTGACAAGGTTCTTAGTGCAACCCACTGTAAAAGCTTCCCATAGAGAACATGACTGAGTTCAGTTGGATTTGGCTTGTTTGATTCCTTAGTTTCATTGATTATGTCAATGAACACTGCTCCACAGAAGAAGCAACTAACAAGTCTATAAATAAACATTTGAGGGATGAGGATCTCAGTTTATGGGGTACTTCAGACTTGTTATTTCATAACCTGCTCTGTTAAAGAATGTAACCCTTACTTGGTACAACTGTATGTTCAAACTTTGATGTGCATAATACTAGTAGATCAGTCAACCATTATTGGAATAAGCCCCAAATAGATCAATTAAAAAATATTCTTCAAATTCAGCTGAGGAAAGTTGTATGCTATAGAACTAGTTTTGAGATGTATATATAAAAAAGTGTTTTTTTCCTGGAAGCGTGGAGTGATGGGGTTTCAAACTGAAGTTTGCTGAAAAGCTTCCTTTTTTACTGCAGGGTCATTTTTTGATTATTGGGTTAGAAGAAGATTAGAATTCTAAGTAATCTATATAGTTACTAATCTAGATAATGCAAGAAAAACACAAATGCTTTTTGCTTAATCTCAGTCAGTTATGGATTTAAAATTAATACTCTGTATGCATCTGACTAGAGCTAGGATAAATTCACAAGACAGAATAAATGCTTATATGAGTGGGCATTTAAGTATCTTTGATTTTATAAGAATCCTAGGAATATATGTCACTTTTTCAATCTATTGTCTTCCCAGGAAACACCACAAAAAATCAAATATTTCTTGGGCAGAACCCAGAAGAAAGAGCATTTTCTATTATTTTTTCTAGAGCTTCACAAATAGCTGAGTAACAAACAGTGTGTGTCTTTGTCAATTTACTTGATATAGAAAAAATACAAATTAAATTACAATAACTATGTAGTCATATGCCCTAGGTGAAGTGCAGCAAGAATTATAGATGTGAGGTGTAAAAGAATGGGAAAATCCATGCCTTTCCATTAGTAAAGACTGCTTGAAAAAATGATCTACATTAGTGGTATTTCTATTGAACTGCAGTCTGTTAATAGCTGGAAGAAAGAATAAAACAGTAAAAGGCTCTGGAAAATGTAACAAAAGGATCCTTCTCTTTCAAAGGATTTTCCTTATTTGGAGAATACTGCCCTCCTCCAAGTGGAAAAGTGCCTCTTGCTTCAGCAAGAATTAATCACTTAAGAAATTACAGGACAAAACTGAGCTGCCTCACTAGAAGCTTAGGTGGGCAGAGAAGACTGCATAGCAGATGTTGGGGGGATTCTTACTTTTTGTAACACATTTATTTACTCTGGCTAACTGTCAGACCCTATACTAGTTAATTATCCATGCCTTTAATCATGCCACCTAGTTCTGCATGCTTGTTACTTCATGTGTTATAGGCATTGCGCAGTACTGCTTCCTCAGGGAATTTCTTGGTTCACCCTGATTCAGCTGCATTGACGTGGCAAGTGTTTCTACAAAATAGTTTCTCCATAGATACTTGAAAAACAAGAATTTTTCTTCATGTAGAAGGTTCTAGGGGTTTTTTTTTAACATGTAAAAAGCTGAAAAGCAGTTGCTGTCCTATACCAGTATGATAGCCTAAAGGTAACAAGTGAAAGAATTGTCCAGAACTTCTGGCTGTGATGAGGAAGATGACAGGATTGACTGTGTGAAACCTGGCAAGAAATACTCCAGTTCAGTTACTTTCAGCACTGGACAAGTTTCTGGAAATACTTAATGTAGGATGTTTTAGTATCATCAAAAGATTGTGAATAGACTTACTTTTATAATACTAAGTCCTTGCTAATGTGCACATTGCATGTTGTAATTTTAAGTGTCAAATATATGCAAACATTTCTTTTTCCATCACAGCACCATGCTCAGAAAAGCTTAGATTTAAGGACGACTCAGTTATCTTTGTGAAGAAAAAAAACTGGTAGATGTAGAATCTTGAATTCCTGTGGAATGGTAGTTCTCAGTTCCATACAGTGAAGCAAAACTGATTAATTACACCTATTATTAACCTTACAAAGTACCAAGAGCCCAGCCAGGCTATCTATCCTCAGTGTGTTGCAAAGCATCCAGAATCTCAGTGCATCATTGGCACAATCTCTTAGCAAAATAGCACATTTGGGACTTTAAAGCAAAGAATGCCTCAAAGACTACCAAAACGCTGAGATGCCTCTAGCCTTGGCCTTGAGGCATTTGGAACTCTGACTTGGCCTAAAGCAAGCTGGCATGAAGTGAAAATGTGGCTTTTATGAATATATCCTTTAATTCTAATTTTGGTGCTAGAAACAACTGATACTATTACAATTTCTCCCTACCCCGAACCCCTCCAGATTCTAGTACTCTGACAGATTAATTTTTCATGGAATTCATTTGTAAGTATCCTCATTTTATGTCTTTCTTTTTCTTCGTGATTTTTTTGTTTGTTTGCTGTAATTTCAAGATGTGTTGGCATATCCTGATTTTTCTCTGTTTTATAAGAAGCTCTGAAAAATTCAAAAGTCACTTTTAAACACATTATACAGTTGATCTTTACAATTGGTCTTGTATTCCTCTTTTTAACAGGCATATGTAAGGATTTACATCCAATTTGAGTCTGATTTGGGTTATATTTTTTTTAATGTACTTCTGAATATTTACTTAGTCTGAAAAAAAGCGTTCATTGCGCTGTTAGTACTCCAGAGTAACACAGTTTCCTTGCTCTCAGTCTACCCTGGGCGTTGCACAAGGGTGTGCCAATGACCTGGCAGCTCTGCAGGCCTCAGAAGGGGAAAGGGCATGTACTGATACTTTCTCCAAAGCGTCGTGTCAGTGCTGTTCACTTTCTTTTCAGGGCTTCTGAGCAGATTGCAGACTTCAGCTCCCACAATACGAACTCTATCATCATCGAAGCCCTTTTCGCAAAACATTCCAAGCTGTTTGTGGAAACTGGGCCGACTCAATCACGTGGCAATTGCAGTGCCTGATTTGGAGAAAGCTCAGTCCTTGTATAAAGATGTGTTAGGAGCCCAGGTGAGTGAGACTGTTGCTCTTCCTGAACATGGTGTCTACACTGTTTTTGTGGAGCTGGGAAATACCAAGCTGGAACTTCTACATCCTTTAGGAGAGAAAAGTCCCATTGCAAGCTTCCTGCAAAAAAACAAGACTGGAGGAATGCATCATATCTGCATTGAGGTATCTTAACATAATATTCATATCATAAGATAGATACATTAAAATATGCATATTTCAATAGGTTTGACCTGTGTGAAGAACTAATATATAAAGCTGTCATATTTGTGAAAAATTACATTTCATAAGAAGTCTTAAACATGCCCTTTTTCTCTGTTTTGGAAATCACAGTTCCATTTTGTGAGCTATGTGATTTTTTTTCCTCTTTTATGCTAGAAAGATTGAATTGGGGAACAAAGGGCTAAGTAGCCACTATGACAGAGTGGTGAGGTTGTGAAGAGTGTTGGATAGGTGTCAACTTCCTGACATAAAAGGACATACAGCAAAAAAGAGTTGTAGGTTTAAGCTATGGTATAGTTCTGATTTCAGGAAATCAAAAAGCCTGTCAGTTGTGCTTATCTATCCTGTTCTTCCTTGCCATCAAAGAGAAATTGGTCTGGAAGTAGAAGGGATGTAATGGTGCTGGGTGAAATAATTATTTATTTAGTATACTCATGTTTTAGTGTACGTTTGATGCAAAACTTCATGCTGCTACCTATGATACATGTTTTAAATATCTTACAGAGCTGAGTCTTCCAAACTTTATTATTTCAAAGAGTAATGATGCAAAGTATAATATTAAAAAGTAATAGGATTAGTGATGTGAGTAAAAATTGTTTTTTGGTCTTTTATGTCAGGAAGTATCAATTACTCATTTGAAATTTTAAAATATTTTATAGAAATACCTTTTATGAACAATTTTCTTACAAAAAGCTGAATTGTAAAAGTCCTTTCCATACTGGAGGAGAAGCCTAACAAGTAGGCAACTTTTTTCAAAAAAATTAAGTATTATAAGAAGAAAATAAATTATTCCTGACCAGTTATAATTTAATAGCTCCAGTGAAAACTGTGCTGGACACAGTAGAGTAAGAGAGCAATCCAAGCCTGGTACTCTCCTAACAGGGATGCACCCGAAGGCTTTCCACTGTTTACTGTCACTCACCCTTGGAGGTGAACAATTCCTTGCAGGAATTCACTGCAGCTGAGCCCAGACTCGGCTCCTCTTCAGGCCATCTCTGCAAGACAGGAGCAGCAGCTGCTGTGGCTTTTTTGCTCGGGGAAAGAATCCAGAGGGGGCCCTGGCACACATCACAAGTGGCCTTTCTAGTTTAGATAAAACTTGACAGTCGTTCCTTTCTGTTTGGCAGACTGGTAGTTGTGTGTAGGAAGAACTGTAGTGAGTTTGGAATATTCATGAACAAAACTGCTGCGAATGAGTAGGAATTAGGTGATGTCTGTTCCTCTGAATTAAGGCTAGGAATTTTCTTCTTCCCTGCAATGGCATTGGGAGAGTTTATTCACCAAATTATGTCCAGATACCTCAGTCTTGAAAAACAGCAATGCTGATATTTTAATTCTAGGTCTTTATTGATTGACTATTGAGTTTTCTAAACTGAGTGTTAATATTATTACTTCAAAAAATGAGTGTATTTAAGTTTTAGGAAAATTCAAATTTTATTGGATGACATTACATGAGAACTTCAGATCACACTGTATAGTATGGGCATGATTTTGTTTACATTTTTCTGTAGGAAACTGCACTGAAATACTGTATTAATGGCTATTATTATAATTAAGTTCAATAGGAAGACCACATCCTATTGTGAATATATTTTTGATTATTCCAAGCTTTTATCCTTAGGAGACTTTATGAACCTTAACCTACTTAGAAGGAGACTATATGAATCTAAAAGGGTCTTTCCTTTTACCTTCTGCCCACTGCCCTCCCTTTTCACCAGCATTTAATGACAGTGCTCTGTCATTAATTATAAAGGGAGGTATTACTCTGTAGTAATTGAGAGCTGGAAAGCAGTATGATCTTCCTAGTAAAAGTAATACAGAGTTTAGATTATTTATGGAGTCCTTATAAAGTTAACAAAAAAAAAATCAATGGGCTTTGTGCATGAGTGATTTTAGTTTATTAATTCCTTAAATACAGCACAATCTGTTTAAGTGGTATTTTATAAAATTTTCAAATAACAAATGCAAATTTCTGTAGTATTTTTGTTTTTAAGACTAGATGTTTTTAAATGGTTTTATAACCCTCTTTTCAGAATTATATTAGAACTTAGAAATAACATTTCAGTAAGGAATTATGTTATTGCTCCTAAATGTAATATCTGCATAATACAGTGCAATATGTTAATTTGTGTGAACTATATCTTTTTTATAAGGTTGATGACATAAAAGCAGCTATGACAGAACTGAAGAAAAAAAAGATACGAATATTGAGTGAAGAGCCAAAAATAGGTGCACATGGCAAACCTGTGATTTTTCTTCACCCTAAAGATTGCCATGGAGTCCTTGTGGAACTTGAGCAAGCTTGAGCTGCAATATTCATAAATAAAAGAATAGAAGAGTTGTGAAGTTCCTGAGCTGGTGCTGGGAATATTGATGTGGTATTCAGTCTTTACAAGTTCATTGTAGTTCCCATGGATTAAGTACAGCTTTTGAGTACTGAAATAGTGCTACAGATTTAGGGTCTTTTTTTGTTGTTGCTGCTGCTGATCTGATTTTCAGAATTAATATTGTTGGCATTTCTTGAATTCTCTGTGATTCTAAATACAAATACATGAGCTAAGTTATATATGTACCATAGTAATTTATGGTTCGTTGCCTGTTTGCAGCATGATTTTACCTCTGTAGCCACAGAAACTGTACAGTTTCTAGGTCAACCCACATTATTTTGCTCTACATTTCACAGCAGAGACCCACTTCTCTGTGACAACAATATGGCTTAGACATTTTTGTAAGAAATAAAGGAAAAACGAACATTGTGTTTTCTCCTTTCACCATTCACCATCTGGGTTTCACACTGATTGATTGGTTCACGCAATAAAAAAATCTGTGTATTATTGTATGGGTGTCTGCAATCAGTAAATAAGTTTTTCTTGGCATAACAATTCCTGCCAAGGAAGTTACCATGCATAAATCATCCTTTAGTTGTTTTATGAACTCAGTGGATATGCAGGCAATGCAAAAAGAGAACCTGAAAAATTATTTGCCTAACATATATTTCAGACTGTGATGCAATTGTGACATTTTAGTTTTTTCATTTTTAGGGTGGTTTTGGGTTTTTTTTTTTCCCTCCAAGCTCTATCCATAGAAGGATATCTTGGGGAGACATGAACAAGCAATGATTAACCTTTTCAATTCCTTTACATATATGGTTTTCCTATGCAAAAGCACTTACAAAATCAGTGGAAAACACACACCACATAAGTCTTGCTTCTGGACATGGTTGTTAACACTAAAGACTATGCCAGCATGCTGATGTCACAGGCTGCAGTCACACTTTTGTCAACTTATTTAGAGACAGACTTCACTTTATTGGTGTACATTACCCAAGCAGTCTTTTCCTGATACTTTCTTTTATAGGTTTGTTTTGACATTTCAGCTGTAGAAATAGAAGACTTGCTATTTCTCTAATTTTCTTAAGCCTTAAAAACTCATACTTTCCTAGCTTAACTACAGTCTGAAATTTAAATTTTCCTACATCTCTGCATATACAGTGAGAACCTTCAGCTTGATATGAAGTAAGGTCATTTTAGTCTAGGAGAGTTTTACTTAATGGAATGGAATTATTTGCAATGTGTGTCATCTTTGCTGCAACAAAATACAAATATAATGTTGACCTGAGATTTAAACGTGTTTTTAAAGACACTGACACTTCCTCATGAATTCTACTTCTGAAAAAATCTTTACAAAGCCGTACATTTTTTTAACGAGATAGTTTTGTACTCAAAATAAATACTCCTTCTGACATCTTTTAAGAAAAATACAGCCTTCCACAGGGTTCCTACATTTCGTCAAATCATTTCCATTCTAGGAGACATTCTATAAGCAAAGCTGCTTTTGTCTTTTCATTTTGTCAAAGACAAGGAGGTACCTTTTCTGCAAAACCAGCATAGGAATGCTAATACTAGAAGCCTCACTATTTAAAATAATTGAACAGAAGTCTTTAAACCCAGTACCCTTGGTTTGGTGCAACAGAAGCAGTCCTCCCTAGGTTCATTCTTCATTTCTTTGACCTGTCTGAAAGAGGTGGACTTTTGTGTATGACACTATCAGTACACTCAGAGTAGTAGTTTGAGGTGGTACTATGGAACAGAGATTGTTGAGTAAACAACACTTGCTCCACCTGCTGATTGTGTTCTCTATCTTATTGGCAGAAAGAGGCTTGTAATACTTTTTAGCTAGTAACCAGCAATTTTCCTGACTGACTGGCGTGGGGTTGCCTAGCACTACAGCTGATGTATTTTGTTCATCGTATCTAAGTCATGCTCCTGTCTCACTCAGAGTTTATACCTTTCTTCTGACTACTCCTAAGGTGGAAGTCAAGATACTATGAAAAAAACCCCAACACACCCCCCCCACACACACACAGAGCCCTGTAAAAGAATTTAGGTCTGCAATTAGTCAATACCCAAAACTGCATCATGTTCTTACAAGCTCTCACAAGAGGATGAGACCCCCTTACTTGTCTGAGTGTGTGCTATGGGATAGGAGAATTACCACCTCTGGAGCTGTAGACTTGGAAAATAGCCAAGGGAGCTGGACAGCTACAGGATCTGAAGAAGTTACAACTGAGAGAAGTGTCCTGTTCATAAGCTTAACTCCCTTAGACTTCAGTGGGAACAGAATCAGCCCCTATAAAACTGTGTAGTCCTTCACCTTAAGGCAAGCAGCCTTTCCAAGTCATTGTCGTTCTGACTAACCAAGGAGTTGGGATGGGGCTTACATATATGGGCCTTACTCTTTGTCACTTAAAGGCCATGATTGTAAGAGGGGAGTAACACTTTAATTTACAGAAAAACTGTAAATTCTGGGATGGAAATGGGGGAAGAGAGAATTTTGATTTGCTCCTTTCAGTGGAGGGACATTTAACAATACATCCCTGTTGCACCATTATACCACTTCTGGGAAGAGCAAAAGTGATTCAAATAACTGGAGTCTGATTATCTTGGAAGGGAATTAGGCTTTGACAGTGTTTCTTCTTCTTTGTTTTTTGTCTGGCGGTTTTTTAAAACAGCAAAACCTTCTTCTCTGATAATGTCAAGCTTCTCAGAAGACCAAGTGTTAATATTTTGCCAGTAAATTTTCTCACACTTGTGCCATTTGTCAAGTGCAAGTTCCCTGTTCCAATCTCTCCATGTGCCTTTTTTCCCCTCTGAGCTGAAGTGTGTTCCCATTTTATGCTGCCTAAGGCAGACAAGACACATTTTTCTGGACTCCATCAACATTACTCAGGCAGCTAAAGAGCTCATAATTAAATGATGCAAAATATCTTTTTTACTTCCTCTGTGCAACCCTCAAGTCGCTCCTGGGTGGGAGGAGGAGAAGAAGCTGCAGAATGAATCTCGTTCCTTATGATGAGACAAACCTAGAAGCAAACTCAAAAAGCTGAGGAAGGAACTAACTGCATGCTTTTTTAAAAGCTAACCTTACAGTTTTGCAATTCTGCAAAAATTCCAGTCCTGTCGCGCTTATTCTGCAATTAATGCACCTGAATTTCATTCTGAATTCAGTTGCTTTCATTACCATATCAAGCTGAAGTCTCATAGAAAACCATGAAATATGGAGATGTTTACATTATCTAGTTGAGGTACTTACAGTAGGAGCTTTGAATGATATCCTTGGCACTTCATCTGATTTTGTCCCTACAAGGAATTCTTCCTGTAGTGACCTGACATGGGTTTGTTTGACGTAAGAACCCTTAATTAAGAGAAAAACTCAGAATTAATTGTTTCAATACTCAATTCTTTTACCAAAGCAGTTGCCATGTTGGCCAAATTATGATGCTGTCAAACAGCATAAGAAGATCATCTAGTTCAACCAATTAATTATTATGAAATGGAAACTAATAATGGAAACTAATGACGATGTATAAATTAATCAACCCAGTGATAACATTTTACAGTGGAAGACCTCAACCACTTAGGAATGCAAACCCTGTCACCTTCGATCAGCATTTTCAAAGCATTTAGAACATTTAATGAAATACATATTTATTTTATTGTGAAGGAAGGATGTTTGTACCCTGAGATTGTATAATCCTTAAATATCTATAAAATTATGTCAACTGTCTGAATGTTCATTTGCACTGTCTTGTATATTGTTCAAAAGCATTGCTAACTGCAAAGTAGATTCATGAATGAGGAATACATTCTCATACATTTTAAAGTAATGATATATTTTGAAGCATTTTATGACTTTTCTAGATCTAATCTAAAGTGGCCTTTTAACTGTTATGCTTTGCTAACACAAAAATAGCAAATAGGTACTAAAATCTTCTACGAAATAGATCTATAATGAAGATTTGTACTTTTTTTTAACATTGTGGTTTTTTTCAGTAATAAAGGCAGGTTTTAAACATGATTTAAAGTTCTGAAGTAATTTGTATCTGCAGATACCCTGAAAGCATATGTGATGATGCACAATTTGCATTAAATAAGGGGAATATCCAGCTCTTCATCCATGGCTGGCTTTTATGGAAATGATTATTTCCCGAAATTGAAGAGTAAGAGAGGTATATTCTTGGACTGGTATCATGCACCCTATTTTTACCTTCCATTTTGGTATGTAATTTTCTATAATAACCATCTGTCTGAGTCACTGTCTCCAAAATGAGGTGGAGGGAGAATGTTTGTTAAAAACTCTAATTAAAAAAGGTTAAAAAAATATATCCCACTCCCGTTGGGACCCCCAAAGTCTTTGGGAGGTCAATTGTAGTACAATACTTGCAGCTGCAGTAGCTTCAAAAAGAAAACACCTGCCCTGTTGGGCTGGAAATACTGCTTTTGGTATGTTGATAGAGAAAGTGAGACTTAATTATGTGTATGAGGCTATTTCATCAAGTTAACAATTTTGAGAATTAATACTATGAATTAAAACGTCATTTGCCAAATGTTTAAACGACCCCTCTACAGATGATATCTGCAGATACACTGTAATCTGTGTAAAACATACATGCATTACAGTTTGGGTAATGTTTTGTGTTCTCTTTATCTTCAACAGAAAACGAAAATCAGTCAAGTAATTGAGATGTAGAAAGGGACAGATGGGAAAAGTCACCATAGGAAACCACAACAGATAATAGCCTCTTAGTAGCAAATGGAGAGTCTTAACAAAAATCTTAACAACCAAACTAAAAACAAGACCTAAAAAAAACCCCCACAAAATGGTGTTTCTGTGAAAAGCCTTTGCATGTACATGGAATGTGCCTTAATGCTAACACTTGGTATAGCTACCCCAGGGCAAACAAACACACACCAAGTTGAACATACAGCTATTACAGCAAATACTGATATCTAGATGACTGGCATGCAATATAATTACATTAGGACAGTTTTTCACTTTTGCTATTGTGAGAAAGATTAGCTACAATCTGAAATTTGCATAATTATGAACAAAGCCTGTCAAAATTGCCCTAAGATATGTGTTTCTTTAATACAAAGTAATCACTATCACCTAGCTGCCCTAGAAAGATCTAGTGGCTTCTAATAAAAGGCCTGAGGAACCAACTGTATTTATCATTCACCTTAAGAGACGTTCTTGGAGAAACCTTCTTCAGTGAGCTTTTAAATAGTACATATTCAATCCTGCATTTTTAAACTTTAAGGGTGGATCTATGCATTATCTGCACAAGGGCACAAAAATAATAATTTGTTCTCCTAAATCTGGCTGCATGATGGAATGTGACTGAGTCCAGTGCTGTCCCCTGCTGTAATGTTCAAACTTTTGGTGTTTGGAGTTTTGTTGCACTGGAGCACCTCAAGCAACAGGGAAAGGTGAGGCCATTACTTAGCAGGATTACATGGCATTCGGGAATGTAATTCGCAGAGAAATGCTGTTGAGACTTACAGAAAACGCCCTCAGCTCCGGCCCAGCGCCGAAGCAGGTCCCTGGGGATACACTGCCGAGTGTCACAGCGGGATGCAGGCGGCCAGCAAGCATCGCTGTCAGCAGCTGCTGCTCCAGGGGCTCGGGAGGGGAGCTGGGGCCGGGGGAGGGCCGCAGCCTGCTCCCCTCAGTGCCCGCGTCTGGACACAATCACCGGATCACAGAACTGCTCGGGATCAAGGCAGGGTCACCCGCAGCAGGTGACACGGGAACGCGTCCAGGTGGGTTCGGAATGTCTTCAGAGAGGGAAACTGCCTGCCCCCCGGGCAGGTCTTGCAGTACTCTGCCACTCTCAGCGTGAGAGAGTTCTCCCTCATGCTGAGGTGAAACTTCTTGTGTTTCAGTTTATGGCCATTGCTCCTCGTCCTGTCGCTGGGCACCACAGACGAGTCCGGCACACGCTGGGCTGGCACAGAGCCGGCCCTCCCGCTCGGTGGAAGCGGACCGAGGACAGGCCAGCGCGTCCCGCCGAGCCCCCGCGCTGTGCGGGGCCCGGGGCCGCCCCCACGCGCCCCCCCGGGGCCGTGAGGCGGCGCGGGCGCTATGCGCCATGCAGGTTCCCGGGCGCTGGCGCAGGCAGGTTCCCGGGCGGGCCCGCCGCGGTGTGCGGCGCTCAGCAGCCACACAAAAGAGCGGCTGCGGCTGCGGCTGCCCCGCGGCCCGGGACTGGCCCCGCCGCTGCACCGCGGTAAGGACCGGGGGCGCAGGGCGGAGGGCCGACCGACCGGCCGGGGTCGTCGCGGACACCGGAGGCTCCGTCGGGGGTGGGGCGGCAGCATCCCGCGGGTCCCCTCAGGGGAGCCGGGAGCCCCGTGGCGCGCCCCCGCCCCGCGCCAGCAC
>VZRF01001867.1:426957-601505 GCA_013396875.1 Vireo altiloquus
CATCCTCATCATCCTCATCATCCTCATCCCCTGGCAACCGAGCTACCCTCAAGCGGACGGGGAACCGGGGTGAATGGGAGCTCCTGCGGCATGGCGGAGCGGCCGGCTCGGTTCGCGATCGGCGTCGCGGGGCTCCGGCACCGGGGGCTGCTGCTCGCCCGCATGTCCCCGCTGCGCCCGGGGAGGCGCCGCCACCGCCCCCCGCCAGGCGAGGGAGAGACGGCGGCGATCTCCCGGGGCCGGGCTGCGGCTCCGCTCGGCTCTCCCGGGGCCGGGCTGCGGCTCCGCTCGGCTCCCCCGGGACGGTGCGAGCTCCGCGCTCGACCCGGCCGCCTCAGCCCCGCCGTGCCGGGACGGCGGCTCCGGGTAGCGCGGGGACCGGCCGTGCAGCATCCGCATCATGTCAGCGTTTTGTGGGAGGGCGGGAGGCTTAAGTCCGTTTGTCTTGGTAAGAGTGAAAAGAAATGAGAGAGGAGCCCTCCTGTAATGCAGCACCGCTCGGAGTTTGTATTTGGTTCTGATTTCATGCCTCCACTGTAGCAAAGGGATCAGAGCCTTTGATCCGCTCTTTTCCCGTTCCCTTCATCATGAGATCTGGAGGGAAAAGGCTGCTCAATTAAGGATAGCCAATTTTTGTTGGGATAAACAGCACGAGATATTGTAGCATGGTCTGTTTGCCTCTTATTGAACAGCTTTTTGAGTGTGTGTGGTGCCTTGTATTGCCGTAACAAAAGGGATGGGGGTGGGGGAAAGGAAGGGCATACTGCATTTAGAGCTGCATCTTGGAAAGTCAAAGACTGCCTTATTTTGCCTCAACTGGCAATCTGTGCTTTCAGATTTATGTACTTTGCATCTTTAGTGTCGTTCTGGTGGTTGTTGCATGCTAGTGAGAACAAGAAAAGAAATTTCAATAAAGACAAGAGAGCATACAACGTGCATAGTACAGAGATAATGTGCATTGCAGTGATATTTAAGAAAAGTCTGAAATTACTGTGACCAGTTTGGAAAATGCAAGTAGTGTTTCAGTTGTATTACCTGGCCAAGGCCACCCTATAATCTCCCAGGAGGGGAGGGCTGGGAAATCTGTTTGCAGAACAGGTATTAATCTATTATGCCTGTTACCCAAGGATCCGTCATTAATTAATGAGTAGAACTGAAAAAGAGAAACAACTGCTGTCATAGTTTTCTGTGGTTCTGCGTAAGTCATAGTATTTCCAATATAACATAGCTTTAAAGGAGAGGAATTCTAGTTTAACTCCTTACTGCCACTTAAGATACAGTATGTGCTAGTTATGTGTTTGAAAAGCAAAAGACTGACATTTTTGTTAAAGCATAAGATGGCAATTTATCACTGTATCATCCCAGTTCTTATCCATATGGGACAGGCAAAATGAAAGAGCTTTTCTTTCTTATGTTCTACGAGTACTAAACTGCTAAAGTCAAAGCCACTGTCCTTAGTCCACTTGGGGCTCATAGGATTTCATGCTGCAGAACTGTCCTTATAAACCTTGATTGTCAGACTTTCTAAATTCTCTGATAGTTTAGCCCTTATCTGCACTTTGAAATATCTGAAGCTATTTTAAAAAATGCATCAGCAGCTACATTATTGCTCCGTCTTGATCCTCTGATAGTAAAGTGTTCTTTCAAAGGCCATAGGTGCTCAGCTCCTTTGGCCAAAGTATTACAATCTAAGGAGGAATCTCGAAAAGCATGTTTTGTGCAGTTACTTGATTAATGCCAGTTCAGACTGGGGACTGGACATGAATTTAAATGAGCTAGGTCTTTAAAAAGTAACCTTTGCTTAAGGCTGTGAACACGAGAAACCACTTCAAGAAGCATAATTTTACCATCTCTCCAGCTGTTCTGATAAGAATATTTGCTAAGAAATAATTTGTAAGAATACCATGGTTTAAAGATCTTTCCGTTTATATTCCTGTGCTGAGGGTAGAGAAATTAGCAAGTGACCTGTTCCAAGCTACCAGCTCACAGAGAGGATGTTGGTTTTATTCAGAACAAAATATTGGTTGTAGCCTTTGAACACATCAGGGTTCATAGGTGCTTTTGCAGACTTTTTATATCCATTTCTCTTGTAATCTGTGTTTAAATAAACAAGGCAATTATTTCATGCTTTAAGCACTGCAGTGGTAGAGGCTGGGAAGCAGTCCTGCCAAAAAAGCCCAGAGGTCCTGGTGAACAGTAAACTGCACATGAAGCAGCCACATTCCCTGGCAACAAAGATATCCAGGAGCATCCTGGTCTGTATGAACAACAGTGCAGCCAGGAGATCAAGGGAAGTGATTATTCCCCTCTGCTCAGCACCCATTTATAACCCTGTGTACAGTTTTGGTCCCCCCAGTACAAGGACTATATTAAAGAACTGGGGTTCTGCAGAGGCCACTGAAGTGGTTGGAGGCTGAGCTCTGTGAGCAGAGGGTGAGGGAGTGGGGCTTGCTCAGCCTGCAGAAAGGGATGCTTTGGGGGGACCCTTCCAGTCCTTATAAAGAGTTCCTCAGGGAACTGGAGCCAGACTCAACACAGTGGTATGTGCCAAAGAATAGGAAACAAGGGATATGTTGAAACAAAGATTCAGACTGGATGCAAGCAAAATATTTTGACTGACAAGGACAATCATACATGGAGACAGGTATCTCAGAGAGGTTGTGTGGTCTCTGTTCTTGAAGGTTTTAAAGACCAGACTGGATAATTCCCTCAGCAAAATGATCAGGGCTCACTGATGACCTAGGTTTGAGCAGAATGTTGGACAAGAGATCTCTGACATTCTTAACAACCTGAACTGTTATGATCCTGTGAACAGTTGTATGTGTGTGCCTATCTGTACATGATACAAGAAGCAGACATATTTCTGGAAGTCAGATTTTTAAAGAAAGATTTAGAGCTTCCATTCTAGGACTAATCCATCCATCTCAGCAAAGATGGAATACAGTAGCAGTATGAAACACTGACTTCTATTACCTGTGAAACAGTACATTACATTAATACAAACTAGTATCTTACTATAAGCCTCCCAAGGAAGAGATATTTGCTTGAAACGAAATGAAGAGTGCACTATTTGCATGCAAGAGCTTTTTCTAGGAGGTATCTTTTGGCACTACTATGAGGCATCTTTTGGCACTACTGTGAGGCAATTAAAGCCTTGCAACATTTGTGCAAAAGATGCAATGGTAGTTGTTACAGCTGGACGAAATAAAGCACTGATGCAGTCACATGCACTTCACAAGTTAAGAGGAAGAACTGAAAGCAGAATCAGAAATCATTGGTTTTTAGACACTCAAAAAACTTGCAGTCGCTGAGTCAAATGCTCATTATAGGTAGTGGCAAATGCTTTTAGTCTACTAGGAAGAGTATTACATGTAAGATTTTTTCTTCCTGAGGACCCATGAGAGCTGCATGAAAAGCAGCTCAAGAGAGCACCATGTGGTTGGTGAAGTGTGTAGTGCTTTAGGCTTGTGCTGTCTGCAGAAGCTGAACGTGCCGCACTTAAGCTTTGTCTTGGCATCCATGAGAAGAGGACTTTCATTCAAATTCTCAGTTTTGTCTGAACTTAAGTCTTATCTTGACTAACAATACCATTTTTCAGAAGGAAGGCCTTGCACAACTGGTAAAAATGCACATGGATTGAACTGTTTGTTTCTGATGCTGGTAGGTAAATGCACTGTCATTTGAGTACATGACATTCCTTTCCTTTTTTGTTGCAGTACTTACTGTCTTCATTCACGTGCTGCAGCAGAGGAAGGTGATTTGCACTTCAAGAGGAGTAAGTTAGAGCTGAGCAAAGACTGGTATGGAAAACTCTGGGATTAATAGGTGCTTCCACCTAAGCCAAAGAGGAACTAGAAGCCCTGTAGGTAGGGATGACAAGGAAAAAGTGTCATTGTTCTCAGATAACAAGGTTACATGAAATACTGCTGGAAATGCATACTCTGAAGTATTCTCATGCATGAAGGGATCATTTTCTTTTGAAATAGAAGGAAATGAAGAGGAAAGGAAAGTTGGCAAAAAGGTATACAAAATACATCAGTTATAACCAATGCGAGGTTTGCAGTCTAGATAAGGATTTTCCAAAAGTAATACTTCCGCAATGCAGACATCCACTGGTACCAACCTGGGCTTCCAGTGGGAGCTGCATGAGGAGTATCTTGGGATGGTTGTCTGGTTTGAATTATTAAGATGAAGTTTCCTTCATCTTTAAGAAGAAAATAGCCCTCCTAGTTACAACATGCTTAATAATGAAGATTCAAGCCACATAGAAATAATTTGTTATTGCTTTATTACTTAAAAGGCAGCTTGAATACTTCCATTCTATTAATTGAAGGAAGGAGTTTTTGAACTTTGTTTTGTGCATTGATGTTAGGAAAATTTCTGAGCATGTCACCAACTTGCATTATTTCCAGACTGGTGTCGTTCCCTTTACTTTCCGAGAGAACCTCTTCACAGATGCACTTCTCAGCTACAACCTTTGTGTAAGTTCCTCACCCCAAGTCAATTGTACAGTAACCCTTATCATTTTTGAAGAGTGAAATCCTTTTTATTTCTGAAACATTCTCCAAGAGAGGCTTGACCTTACAAGTTTTTCTTGTGTATGTAATCTACCTTTGCGTTTGGGATCTGACGTGAAGATTTAGTGTAAGATTTATTTTATTTATTAATTTAATGAAGATTAAGTGTAAGACAAAGATTTAGAATTCTTTCCCTTGAGTACAGAGCTTAGATTTAGCTAAGAATTCATACTGTGGTCAGAGCAGGCACATTTACTTTTTCCTATCTTCAATGTAAAGAAAATCTAACAACAGCTTACAACCCAAATAATAGCTCTGTAACACTAACCATGAGTGTTCTGGTGAGGGTGCAGGTCTAGATTTCACCACTGGAGTCCAAAATGCCAAGTGATGCTATGTAACATGGGAACGTGTGGTGAGTTCCATAGGGACAGCACCTATCTAAACAATATTGTAAGAACCTCCCAGAAGGAGTAGCTGTGTTTGGCATTCACTGGCCAGGTTCAGTGAAGCAGCTGATCTTTATGTGGAGAATAATAAATAAAATAATATTCCCACAATGCCATCCACATCGTTACTGCCTTCATCCACTACCCAGAAACAAAGGTGCTTGGGTGGACTTTCTTCACCCAGTGTGCCCTTCAAGATCAGAAGATGAAAAATGTTAGTTAACTTTGTCTTTTCCTGCTCCAGCAAAATGGTAATAGATGCTTGAGTCACTGGATTAACTGAAGAGAATGAGTGTTGCACGGACCAGATTCTGTTCTAGCATGATGTAGGATTTTAAATTTTTTGCCCCAATCACCAAGAGTGAAATGACATCAATAAATTGATATTACTCTCAAGAATCACTGATACCAGCTACCACAAAAAATTATTCCAATGCAAGGGCAAGTGCACTCTTTTGATTTAGTCAAATCTTAAAATAGGTCTCAAAACTCATACTCTAAAAGCTGAGAGATGCCTTTTCAACACATCAGGGGGAGTGCATGGAGATGGAACTGCCTGCTTCTCATGCAGAAGAAAGATTGCTTCAGAGCTGCTATGCTGCTCAACTCCATACCAAATCTGTCTCCTGGGAATGAAATCTTGTATTAAACACTGTCACTAAACCTATTTTTTTTTCTGTTGGGTTTGGTTTTTTTTTCCTTCTTCTTCTAATCTGCAGCTTTTGTGTCTTATAAGGGTGGCCATTCTGACTGGTACCAGGTTTGATAGGGTTGCTGTGCTGTCTTGAGTCTCAAAGACCACTAGAACTGCTAATAGATGAGTAATCATGAAGGCAGTTACACAAAGAACAGAAATATTTGTGCTCTTATAAAATGATCCAGTATAGGAAAAAAGCAGACTTGCATGGTTCCAAATTCTTACTATGCAGCATAGCACGTTGTTGCCATGCTACCAGATTGCTTGCCTTGATATTTAAATTTGCCCTTAGATTTGTATTTAAAAAGAATGAACTGTTAACAGTACATTAAAATATAAAATAACCTGACAAGACATAAGCCTCATCACCAGTTTGTTCATGGTTTTTTGGCCTCTACAGATTTTAATTTTCTTTCTTAAATAAACCCCACTATCACAACAAATCTCAGATATGAACGAACCAATGAAATACAGAAAGGTTCTGTTTGAGAGTGAAATAAAGGTTTATATCAAAGGATAGTATTAGTTTCCATGCTTTAAAAAATGTGCATTTTGCCCACCTTACTAAGTGCCCCTTGCCATTTTTTGTAGTCTCCAATTTAACACTACGAAGGGAAATCAGAGTATGACGATATTTTCTTGTTATTGATGTATTGTGGAAGAGAAAGGAACATTATTTCTATATATGTGTGTGTATATATATATATAAAAGGTCCTTTAGGCACAAAATCTTGCATTACTGGAAGACAACTCCTGATTAGCGATAAGGCAGCTTTAAAAAGAAACTTATCCCTGTGATATTCTTAGCCAGTCAATCAGTGTGGCTTTAATTATGTAGAAGTATTTGACATGTTATGGCCCAGGAGATAAGAGCTGTTGCATACTAGATGAATGAAAGGGAAGGAATTCTGTTGGTGACTGGAAATTCCATGCTCAGTGCTGCATTAGAGACATAAAATGAGCACTGGAAGGGAACACTTCCGTGTAAATAGTGGTTTGCACTGTATTGCTGATTCCAGGGTTAAGAAGGTTGTTGGTGGCAGAATTCCTCATTTCTGGTTAATGACTACCTGCTTTGTTCATGGAAGAGTTGCCATGAAAATATGTGTGTAGTATCAGGGACATGCCTTTAAGTCAGTTTTGTTGGTGAGATTTTTTTCTTTGTTTGCTTAGGTTTTGGTTTGGTTGATTGGTTTTTGTGTGGGTTTTTTTTTTTAAATAATTAAGGTTTATCTTTATATTTTCAGCAGTAGCTAGAAGTCTCAGCTCTCCCCTAATTAAAAGGTATCTGTTGTGATACTTGTTGTTTTCAGTACTTAGATAGAGACCCCCTTAAAGTTTTTACCACATCTACTCCACACCTATCTGCAGTGATAATAAATTATCTCTACAGCATGTGTTTAATCAGGTATTTGTCCTACATTTATTATTCAACTTGTATGCATCATAACTGGACCCACCAACTAACAGATAATGATGTGGGGGAAAAATGTAGGGGAATTATTTATTACAGGCATACTATACCTTTGCAACAGTATTATTTTCCTTCCAGTGCACATATCTGTATTTGTTTTTAATCACAATTCAGTAAAATACCTGTCTTGTTCTTGAGCCAACATTGATTTAGCTCAGATCTGTTAATATTTCTTAGTGTTGGGAGTCTTACGATATTTTATCATTTAGTTTAGGCTCCAGCTGTTGGTGTGTGAAAATCACAGCATTGAGCTTATACTCACACAGGCTCCAGGAATGAAGAAGCTATGAGTGTGTACTTTAAACATTTGTGGACAATATGATACCTTTAAGTCTGGAGTTCTTGTGATTGACAGTGCTACAGAAATTGTAGTAGAAACAAGTTCCTTAATATTAGCCAGCATGTGTTTGAATGAGCTAAGCTTGAGTTACCAGTTTTCTTTCACTGAAAGAAAAGTAGTTAACATTGTTATAACCACTCATGATAAATATAAACAAGCCAAATGCCATCCAGAGTTTCTGAAACAGCTGTTTTATCAGTAAGTAGTCAATGGTGTTACATACTTTCCTCTATGTAATGATATTCCTATTTAAAGTAGAAATTAATGTAATGTAATAATCCACTATAGTACTGACAAATCCCACTGAAAGATTAGGAAACAAAAGCTGTTTTTTGCTTGTCTTAGTTTTGCACCCTCCCTGTACCTTGGCACAATGAGTCTTGTTTCTTGACAAGATGAAATCCATATTGTTTTGATGTTACCTCTGTCCTCATCAGATAAACTCCTGACTGACTGTGGCTGCCAAGTGAGGTTGACCATCACTGGTTGACAACTTTCACATGTTGGTGGCACTGGCACACTGACTGCCAGCTCCTCAGGGTGACCCTGGGGCAGTCCTTACTCCTCCCTCCTCCAGCTTCAGAGGCTCAGCAGGATGGTTCCTGTCCCAAGCTGCATGCCAGGCTCCTTGTAACAGAGTCATCCTGAGGGACCCTCACACACTGCAAGGACAAAGCAGTGGGGGAAATTCAAACAGAAATTCCTAATGTTTGAAGTTTACTAAAGATGTGGAACTTAACTAAACACCATAGCAGCATCCTGAATGAAATGGAGGCAATTGAAAAAAAAAAAAGATATAAAAATCTATTGTAGTGGATCCTATGAGCCAATCAAGTGTCTAGGACCCCTTGGTGGAAGGCATTTGGAAGACAGCAGTAGACTGTCATTGCTCAAAAGACTGACCTATCTAAATAGACTTCACAGTTTGGTATCTTCTGCTTAAATTCATCTGACAGGAAAAGCATAATGTAAAAAAGTGGTACCAGGCCAATATAACTTCATATTATGGTAGCAAAAGTTTGTGAAATGCTGGATTTAATCACTAACATGCAGACCAAACATGTACTGAAAACCTGAATAATAGGTACGTCTGTAATTATTGGAGATTATAACTTAAATGTACCTAACTGGAAAATCTTAATTTTGTTGTTCTGTTTAGTTGAATTTTGCTGTTGACCTTCTTGCTGGGTTAAACTATAAAGATAAAAATAATTACCTTTATAGATTAACATGTTAAATATTCTCTCTATGTAAATATGAATAGTGTGTGGATAAAAAGTTCTCTGCTCTGGAGACTATAAAAGGATGGCTTTGCAGTTATTACACTATTTTCATTGTTTTCTTCACTAATACTGTGTCACTGGGGGTGGCAGTGGGGGTGTGTTTGATTTTTAAACAAATTCCCCAAAGTCTGCTTTATTAATTTGTCAGCCGTCGACTTAGTTATAGATTTTTAAGCTCTTTGTGGCAGGAATGCCCACAGAATACTTAACATAATGAAATCTTGGTTAATGGACTTTTCCACAATACACATAATTTAGGATTTATTTGCCCCCAATTGAAAGTTGTTACTATAGCGAATACAAGATGTAGAATTAAGTGGAAAGGACTGTGACTGTTCAGGATTTGCATGTGGTAAAGGGGCTGATATCAGGAGGCAGAGAAGTTGATGATACCCTTGCAATGCTAGGCTACTTATGATGGTACAAAGCTGGATCCTGCAGGGAAGCCTTCTGGGTGCCTGTCAGTCCATAGGGAGAGCCCAGGAAAGGGCACAGTTGTACACAGTGTTGGGCAGTTGTTGTTTTACAGTGCAGGTAATTTCTATTATGAAGGGGCTGTGGTGTATCTTTAAGTGGCCGGAAGTTGACTTTTGATTTGAACTGGGTGCAGCTCAACCATCT
Source organism: Vireo altiloquus (assembly GCA_013396875.1). Classification (NCBI taxonomy): domain Eukaryota; kingdom Metazoa; phylum Chordata; class Aves; order Passeriformes; family Vireonidae; genus Vireo; species Vireo altiloquus. The sequence continues at coordinate 436,339 of VZRF01001867.1, forward strand.
CTCAGGATTTCAATTTTGCTACGAGCTGCAGCTTTCCCTGCAGTATTCCTGTCCCCAGGAATGTCCCAGCAGCCCCAGCAGGACTATGACTGCCTGGTGCTGCAACACAGGAACTTCTGGTTACCATCAGGAGACTGCCATGAGGTAGTTGTTCAGACCATAATAATTAAGCTTAGAAAGGTGAAATGGGGTTGATGTAACAATAGAAAAATAGAAATTGTTTGAATTGTTAGAGGAATTAGTCTACATTTGACCTTCTCAATGAGCACAACAGTTATATAATTAGTAGTCTCTAAGGATCATATTCTGCCAGCCATAATATTTTGTGCTATATCAATATATCAATATCTATATATTGATGCAACAGTAGACATTAATTTAAACCAGATATTAAAATTTATATACCTATTTCCCTGAGTATCAGTTGAAGACAAACCAGTCTGTTTATGAACAAATAATGAAATTAATGAATAAGTCAGCAAGACTCATACTGCCATTTACATTCTTGCCTCAGCAGCTCGTTACTGCATGTTAAATGATGTGATATGCAGAGTTGTGAATTGGAAAATTCATAGATAACTACAAAATAGACTGACCCACAATGTACCAATGCAATGTCTCAGTGATTTTTCAACTGTTTCATCTTTAAAGGAAAAATGCTAGTTCTTGAAAGTGTTACCCAAGTGCATAGGTACATTTACAGAGAACCTAGGAAATGTATGCTTATTTAAATGCATTATGCAAAACTTTATCTTACAACAAATGAAATAAAATGCTGGGCGAATTCTTGTTTTCACACTAGCTTTTATATATATCTATTTCTAAAGATATTAGAATATTAGAGAATATTACTTCATGAATATTGCCCTGGTCCTTTGGTAGTCAATGTGTCAGGTATGGAGCATGAGGCTTCCTGTGTCTTCCATACTGCTGCCCCACTGTAACTTTGGGGTGCAGCAACCTTGCACTGCAGGATTAGTGCCTTTTCTCCAACAGATCTTCTTCATAGAAGTTTTTTTCTGTATAATGCCATTATTTTATATGCTGCAGTTAAGCCAGCTGCAGTCAAAAACTACTCTCTTGTTAAGGCCAACTGTAGATCTAATTAACCTTGCTGACACTGCATCTTACTCAATCACACAGCACACTTCCTCCATGAGAATGGCTGAAGCTGAATTAATACTTTTTAGAATATTGTAGAACAGTGAGTTTTCAGTGTTTTCCCTGTTCTGTGCTGCACTATTGCTGGCTTAGCCTGTCAGTTACTGATAGGGAAAATCTGGGTACCTCTGTGTGAAGAAAAAGAAAAAAAAAGCCACAAATGCAGTCTGAACTCTCCACACAGTCAGGATTTTGACAGACCACCAGAGCTCCCAATGTTCCCATCTCTGGCAGAGCATAGGATGGCAGAGGAGACAAAGAAGAGGTAGCCAGCTATCATCTCCTGTGCTTTCATGGAGTTAATGAGCATGGAGGAATGACACAGTCCAAGATTATTCAAGACACCAAAAGATAGAGTATGAACAGCCAAAGGGTCATGCCAGTCTGTTCTACCATTTCTGCTGGAATATTTCTGTTTACTGTTATTTTCATAACAACAGTGTTTCAGCTTCATCAGACACCTGTAGAGAACAGGATCACTTGAAACAGTTGCTCTTCCCTATAATGACTGGACAAAAGTGAGATGAACATTCAGTTATCATCATGAAGGTCCAAAGGAAAATGAATGCTTCCTCACACCTTCAACAGGCTGATGTGTAAGAGGAACTATGCTCAGAAGTGATTAATTTATGGGGTATCATCTCCCAGCATCAGGCTTGAATCATAGAGATTCTGTTGTGTTATTGCAGAAATCACATAAAATCAAGATGCATTCTTTCAAAGATGGTCAGAGTCTTTAATAAATATTCAATCCCTTGATTTTCTTACCAGAACCACCCAAGATAGGGAATAAACTAAGGGGTAAAGAAAGGGATTGTTTTTTTCCCCTGCTTTGTCTGATGAAGCTCAGTTCTTCAGTTTTCAACTTCTCCAACTAGACAAGATCCACAGACCTCTATTCTCCTTTACAAGCCATTAGGATCTAATGGGATAAGACTTGTGCATCAGAGCCTGGACACCTAATGATGCCTCACTTCCTAGCTGTAAGTGGCGCATTTTAAACAACAGTTTCAGTGCAGAAAAGTCTGTTAAATCAAGAATTTGGCTTGAACTTTGCCTGCAGATTTCTTGAAAAGACTTTTTTCCACCTTTACTGAAAAACTTCTTCAAACTAGAGTAGACAGCTGAGATAGCCAAAATCACATTTTTTCAAAGAATCCTTTAACGGCAGGCTAATTGGATATTTAATTTCATCCAAGGTGAATGTTATTTTTGCTTTATGTAGCATCAGAAAAGAAATGAAATTTTGAAATCTTCTGTTTAGGGAATGAAGATACTGAGGGAGAAAAAAAAGGAAAAAAAAATAGCTCAGTTCTCCAAAATAAAAGAACACTGTCTTTGGTATTGCAGTTTCACAGATAGAAATCTGCATAGACTAAGTCTGTTTATCTGCTCAAAGCTCTTTACATAACTGGCACTTTGTCATCTTCTGTCTATAAATTATAGGCAGTCATTGCTGGAGTGTCTGAGTAACCAAGCAGAGGGTTTGCTGCTTTGCATAAAAATGTAGCTACAGTCCTGGATCTATGTGAACATAAATACAGACATGAAGGCATTCTTGCTCTTCAACTGGATACCAGAAAACCGCCACCCTTAATGCCATACATCTGTGGATGCTAGTATAAATATGAAGCAGATAACCTCTTTGGTTCCTTTAAAATGGAATGATGGAAATTGATTTGCAAGAAAGATGACAGTACATAAATCATATCAAACCAAATATGGGTTGTTACATGAAATGGGCAAATTAGGTAACAAATTTTGTGTCAAGTGTTTTTGACTGACTTGGTGAAGACTTTTTTCAAATGTTATTCTTTGCATTGGTAATACAGTAGTAGAGACAGTTTACAGCTCAGAAAATTCAGTCTGGATCAACCCAATTTACATCTTTCCTAGCATGACACTACAGTAACATCTGGGAATAGATCCATAAGTAGAACAGGAAATAGGCTTTATCTAAATATTCACCTTACCAATTAACTCTTCCTTATAGAGTTATAAGATCCTAGTCCTTCAACATACAGAGCATGTTACAGCTGGATGATTTAAACATCTGTGTAAGCGCATGGTACTTTTTTGGAAAGCAAAAGATCTGTCTGTACAACCAAAAAAACAAGCTGCAGAGAACCAGACTTCAAAGGAACTACAACATCCTAAATGTAAAACTCCACCTACCCCAACTGAGGATAAACAATGATATCATTACTTAAAATATACTGGTTACTGTGGATGATCCATCCATAGCTGATTGCTTCTTTTTAATAGCATTAAATAATGTGCTGAAACTCGCATTGCAAACTGTAGGATGGTAGGCTGGGGTTTTTTTCAATCAAGTTATTTCCATCCTGGTCCTCTATATCCAACAAACCAATGGTGAAGAGCATTTTGGCAATCCTGTTTTTCATCTTTTGTTTGCTTAAATTATTTTCTGTTGAGCATAAAGGACAGATATTTTTGTAAGTTCACTGTTAGGTTTCACAGATGTAGGTTTAAGGAGATTATTTATGCTTTAGGATTTAATATCTACCAACATGCTGTTCATTTGCCTGATATCACTGGGGACTAGTTCTTTCATTTGCAATTTATAAATCCTCATCTTCAGACTTTGGGTTTCAGATAGCTGGATGTTTGAAACCTCCAGCAGTTATTAATATAATGAATTTTATCTCAGATGAACTAACAGTGTTTATCCAACCAATATTATATATGATAGGTCCAGGGTTTTGTTTTGTTTTTAAATAGAGTAGGTAATGCTAACCTGATAGGTTGTTGAGGAGTCACCTTGGGAGCCTTCCCTTAGTTTGATGCATGTTTGATGAAGAATGCTGTTTTCTTTTACTGATAAATTTGGTGATTAATTTTCCAAAAGGACAGCAGCAGAAGCTCAAAAGCCTATATCCAATCCTTTTTCCTTCCAAAAACCTTACATCTGGAATGAAGAAGCCAAACTTGTGCTCTGTGTGCCTAATGAGACCCCTAAGCCTTTGCAAAGGTGGTAAACAAAGATGTGGCTGAGTCTCATGTCAAGTCTGTCTCATGATACCTCAGATAAATGCCTGTAAATGTGTCTGCTGTGGCTCAAATAAGTCTTACACTCCATGGAGACCAACTATTCATATTCCTGCAGGAGCAGTTCCATACACTATGCTTGATAAATAAATCCTTTATTTCCTGCAGAAGCTTAGATTTTGAGATTGTACCAGCTTCTGATCCCATCGTACCCGAGACAGAACTGCTGGGTCCAGGGAGAACAGGAGCTCTTGGAGATTTGCTGTGCAATAAGTGATAACCTGCTCATAAAGCAGGATGCCTGAAACATTAGGATGTGAGAAAAGAAGGTGAAAAATCAAAATGTGAGCCTTGCTTGAAAGGTCTGAGTTAGCTAAGTCTCTATAGTGCTTTGAAATATGTTGCCTATTCTTTTATAATTAAAGCTTGAAATTATTTTTATATGGTGCAGTGATTGACTTCAGAAAGAGGAATTAAAAAATCCCTGTGAGAGGAAGTTTCATAATAATTAATATTATTATGCTAGAAATTTGAAAATAACCCTTTTTCTTTCTCAGTGGTTTTCATCCTGTTCTTGGCAAGCATTTTCCTATACTGTGTTTCTTGTGCTATGAGAGCCATTCTGGATTGCTGGTAGGCTCAAAACTCAAGTAGCTTGTGGTCAAATGACCAAATGCCTTGATTTGATCATTCTGAGCTGGGATGCTGTGAGCTTTCAAAGTGCAGTCTAGCATTTTACAGGGGGGTGCAGTCCCCACTATGGTCTTATCAAGAGCTCGTCCTGTATTCAGTTTTCTTTCCTCTGTGAAAAACCAACTGAGGACAGAATTTTCGCATTGAAGTTTTATTATGTTTTCAGAGCTACTAAATAAAAAATGTATATCCTGTTATACTGTAATTTTGTAATATAATGCATCTTAAGCATGTTTTGGTACTGCTGAGTACCACAAGATTCTTAGTATTTTATGGAACTTTCTTCCCCTGTATTAAAAAATAATCCTTTCTTTTTCTCCTCTGATATTCAAAGGCTAGAAAAAACACAGATAAACCAGAAAGAAAATTATGGAAGATGCAAACAGTTGTGTATAATTTCTGCACCTGTGCAAAGGTCATTTTCATGCACTAGAAAGCTGAAAAACCCTGCAAGATAAAGCCTGCAGCATGTAAGGAATGTTCAAACAGGCAAGGCCAGAGGCAGAACCTCTGGATCCGTCTGCTGTCCTCATGCGTGTAATGGGAAGCTTGAGCAGATAATGCAGAGCAACTGGGGAAAAAATAACTTCACTTCCAGAACTGGCAAATTTCCCCATTACACAACACACATACAGTGCTATACTCTGACAACATAATGTGACCTTGAAAAAGCCAAAGTGTTCTTCACAAACCTCCAGAAACTATTCTTTGCACGGAGACGTACTTGATTTTTTGCATTTAAAAGGATTCATTATTCCATGCAATGTCCACATGTAATTTTTTTTATCTCAGTGGTGTTCATTACAATTGCTGATACAGATCTCTACAGTTTTCATACAGTTGCAGCTGATGTTGACTAGATTTACTCTTGTTTTGTTCCATAGTTCTGCTAAGGCTTTGAATGAGATCGGTTCATGAGGCATCTTGTACTACACACAGAAGTACCCCAGGGCATTGTATAAATTAATATTCCATCCATGAATGTAGCTAGTAGTTAATTTATCATTTGGCAGTGAGAAACAAGAGACTAGATTACTGATTAATTATGATGAAGCTGAACAGGATGCTCACGTGTAGGCTGAAGCAGAGTATTACTGTGCTAGAGATGGCCTTTGCAATATGCAACCTGTTTTAGTAGTGTTAAGTCTACCAGCTTAAGAAATAAATTAGAACAGTGCTAAATAGTACCAGTATTTTTAGTTTAGCTAATTAAAATTTTATGACTGGCATAGAGGATTTGAGTTTATGGCATCTTCAGATTTGGCATGGTGAAATATGAGAATTCTCAGGAGTTGACTTCTGCTATAACCTATCATATCTTATTATGCTGTTTCCAACTCTGTCTAATTTAAAACAAAACAGACTTATAATTTATTCTTCACTAAAAAGAAGAGGAAAGAGAACACAGTAACTGCAGCCAGGAAGTACATCTGAAATAATACCATGATAGCTGTGAGTGACTGTTAGGAGTAATTGCATCCAATGATCATCCTAAGAATAGTTGTGTCTTGCCTCCTGGGAAGAAGTTTCAGAAAAATACCATAAGGAAATATTCATGGATTTCAATAATTACCTGATATGTAATTATCAACTATGATATGTAGTTATCAACTGCAGTCAAGATAAACACATGAATGTGCCCTTTTAAGCACACAGACAAAAAAATGAATGAGCGAATCTCTCAGAGTGTGTGTTCCACAGAAAGAGATGCTCTTGAACCTTTTCACTTGGGCTTCAGACATCTCTGCCCCAGGAATATCTCCAGTTACGTTTCTGAAAACATGGCTGCTCTGCATTAAAACTCCTTTTAGGTTTTAGATTTTATTTTAAAACAATCATAACTTTAAAATAAAACTATAAGGCTTTTCTTCCTAATTAATTCTTGTGCAGTGTCACAGGGCCATCTATAGCCTGATGTAAATGTACCATCCTTAACTGATGTCTGCATCAAGGACATACAGTTGTGTTAAGGACAGTGTTGATTAGGATTTGCTCTTAGCTTCAGAATGAGGCAAGGACACGGCTAGTAGTGAATTCTGTAAACCTCTGTCAGACATTGTGGATCTTATAGAGATGATGGCAAAAAGAAACCTGACAGTCCTTTAATTCAGTTTCACTGCCACCATCTTCAGCCAAGAGTGTTCTTGGAGTTTTCTATCTGTGGGAGAAATGCTATGAAGAATAGTGATAAAAACAATTTATCAAATGATTTAGGAATTCAGGGATTTGGGAGTCCTAAACTGTAATGCTATCCAGGTGATCAGTGCCTGTAAAAGGAGGCAGCTCTGAGCATGCCCCATGAAATGTCAGAAGGGATAAAATGCCACATTTAATTCACAAAGCACTATGCAAATTGGGCTCGCCTTTTGTCATTGTTCCACCAGTTAGGATTTACTGTGTTGATCAGTGGATTCAGACAAGGTAATTCTTCAGCATTTAGTATTGTTACTGCAGAAGCACCTTTACATTTAAAAGGAAAGAATCCTTTAGTTCTTCTCAGAGAGACAAGAGGAGGTCTGGACTCTCCTGCATCTCTTTGCATCTCCCTTTAAATTAACAGCTCGTATATCATTGCAACAGGAACATTATCCTTGAAGGAGTGACCATATTTCACTTCCTGCTCTGCTGACTAGCTTTCATTTATTGTAGGTTCATAGAAAACACTGCTAATTATGTACTTCCTAAATGAACACTTTGATTTTATAGTAAGAATAGGAGTTAGGTGCTTGCAGTGTGTGCTCCTGCTTTGGAACAAAATTTTTTCATTTGGTTATCATTGGTACTTTGTCCTGCTGTCTTTTTCTGTCCTATAGTTTTCTAGTCAGTCATCTTCCTGTATTAGCTTCCTAATTCCACAAAAAAAGGCATTGATTCCTTAATTGATCAGTTGCAAATAGGTTTTAAAGACATAGCTACCTGCTTTGCTTGTTCTTGATATGCTGCTTTATACCTGTGCTCCATTTCTGCCTCTATTTACTCAACTGCTCTTAGCCTCCTTCCTTAACTTCATCCAGACCGATGTAAAATACAGCAGTCATGTTAAGGAGTGCCTTCATTGGGTTGTTCAGCTAATTCCTCTGCACTTAAATTCACCTGAGCTTAAATAAAGGTGAAAAAGTACAGAAAAAAAATCTCAGATGAGGCTTGTCCTGAACAAACAAGATACACTGCCTCGGGGCTGCAGGAGTGCACTTGTAGTCTATCAGGGCTAGCTGAAATTGGAAATAGCATTCTCATTTGTCATGCACTATAATCAAATTGGATGCAGATTTGCAGACCTGGACAACAATGATTAGATATCATCTGTTATTTTTACACTGCACAGAGTGTAAACAGTAGTGGTTTGAGGTATAATGTAGTGGATTTTTGCCAGTGTTTCCTTTATTGTCTGTATCTAGTGACATGCTGTGATTTTCTATGCAGAGCAGCAGCTGGTTTATTTTCTTCTAACTGCTTGCCTAACTATGTTTCTAGATGCAAAGAAAATCTTTCTCAAGATGGCAACTAACAATTCAAGAATAGAAAACACTGGGTTTGGTAGTTTAAGACCTATTTAGGTGCTAATCATCAGCCCTTTGAGCAATTTTAGAGCCTTCAAGTTTCACTGCTCATGTAGTAAAAGTGACACTATTGATACAATTAAGGGCTTTTTTATTACTGAAGCACTAGCATTTATTTTTAATAAGGTGCTCTAGTCCTTTTGTGCAGACCTGTGAAATGTTTGTTCCCCAGACTCCTGCTTCACAGTTTATGGTGATGTATTTGGGCTGCAGCTGGAGCTGAATAGGAAAATGAAAATAAGAATTGATGGCTTCACTATGGTTTGAAGTTGAACTGATGAAACTGAATTATCTTCGTCTAACATTTTAAAATCTGCAGTGACCACAGTAATATGTATCAGAGGCAAATCAGAAGACTTTGGAAGGGATTTTGAGAGACATCATTATCATCCTAATAGGCTAAAAGCAACTGATGATATATGAGAATTACAGGTATTTGAAATTCTCCAGTTTAACATCTGTTCTTCCACCTAATGTACACAGGCATCATTTACTTAATAATACTTGTATAGGAAGGTTTATTTCTTATTTCAGTTTATTTTTAAGATCTGCCTGTGTTATTTCATACCCATCCCTTTCTCTTGAACTACACTTTGAATCCATACCCCCAGCATCATTGATGACATAACTGATTTCTGGAAAATACTGAGAAGACTAATTAACTTGTCTTAAAGTTTAATTTAAGTTCAATTATATGTTGACTTTAAGTATCCTTTTATGTATAACTCCGTGTGCGTTCCCAGCAATTCTGTTCTAAAACTGATGATAAAGGAATAGATGGATGAATTGCCCTAGGAAAAATGAATCAGGAGATCTCAGGTGCAGACAAGGCTTTGCTGCACTAACTACAGGGAAGTGGAGTCCATGATTATGAAAGAAAAATACTAGGGTGAAAGTGAGAATAAGGCTGGCAGTGTCACTAGCTAGCTGAATGTGATGCTGAAAAGTTAGAAGAATACTGAGTGTTCCAACTATGTCACTTTTAACTTCAAAGTATTTTGATTCTAAAATTAGAACTGTTCAAGTAAAAAAAGAGTTAATGGCAAAATACATACTCCCTCAAAGGTTATTATGCTACTGGTATTTTTAAGAATCCTCCTAGTTAATAGAATAGTTATTATAAAAGCATGATATCCTTGACAGCCTCTTTTGTGTAGTGGAAAATAGCAGTTCTGTTGAGGAAATGCAATTCACTACTAGATGTGTTCTCCAGCACTGTAACAAATATTCAAGTGTAGCAATCAGAGAAAGTAAGAGATTGATCAGGATTTGTGTACAGTTAAAAATTTGCATTAATTTACTATCTAGAATGGACTAAGTCAAATCACACATTGATTTTCCTAAAAATGAATAAAATACCTATTAGATGTTGGAAAAAAGATTTATCACCAACATATAATCTACTAGACAGTGTTTACTAGAGTGTATAGTGTCTCCTATGGTAAAGTTCATTTTTGTTTCTTTTGTTCCTATGTATGTCTTGCTTGGCAATATAGTGTTTTATGGCTGAGTCCCCACTGAAATGTATCTCAAAATAATTGCAGTGAAATAAAAAAAGCAACTAGGAACTGTAATTCATAAGGTCTTAAAAGTAGGCTTTGTTTTTGTGCTCCTTCGTTCAACTCCAGTGGGGTAACTGATCAGAAATGAAATTCTGTTTCTACAGAATAACTAAGCAACAAGTTGTCTCTTACTGAAGCCTCTGCTCCCCAAACTAATCATGATAATAAATGCAAAATTTATTACCCACAATCAACTTGAGATATATTTGCACATGCATGAGTTGCAGGTTGCTCAGGACCGCTGTATAACCTCTGAAGATGTTGGATGTTTTTGAAAGAATAAGTACCACATCCTCGTTATTGTTATTATCCAGTAGGCACAGGTTTTTTGAGGCTTTTTGAAGAGTATGTCCTTTGTGCATCATCTCAGCATGGCAGCATGTGTTTGCCCTCTATTAGTCTCCTATTTGTAGCAGCATTAGTCCTCTGGTTTTGTGGTTCCTTTATAACTTCATGCCTCAATATGAGGACGAACAGTTCTTTTCTGCCAAAACAGAGTATGGAACAGGCCCTTCTTATTCTAAAAAGGAAGTTACTCTCTCCTTGACCTTTAAAATACGTACTTGCTAAAGCTTTACTTGACTGAAATGTGTGGGGTTGTTCATCAGATCAGACTTGCTAGGAAACCTGAAGTATTTCTGTAAATGCTTGCGTTGGAATGCTGCTTATTCATTCAGAGTGCATACATGGGTTTGTGGGTTAGCCTAGGAAAATTGCTGCAGTATGGTGCAGTGGTACAGCAGCTCACTGCCACCTCTTGGCATTAATCCCAAGGGCTGAATCTTATCACAGCCAAGTTTTGCAGTACTTTTAAGCCCTACTGTGTAAAGGACTTGAGAAAATTAACTGATCTCTAACTGTACATCTCAAGGACATTATAATAAAATAATGTAGTAATGTAAAAATGTACAGTGAAGTATAAATGGTAGCTTGTATAATACTATTGAACAAGAAATGCATCTCAATAAGCAGAGAATGTGTTTGGAATGCAATGGAACCAAGTTATCATAACAAGATCAATTAGGGGTGATTGAACTCAGGCCTATTTAAATTACTTTAGTAGGAAGCATTAATATCTTTAGTACAGCTTCTAGGAAATGTGCTGTATTAGCTGTAACTTTCTTTCACAGACTTCTAGCAACTGAAGAGATAATTTACTGAGAGTGTTATAAAAGACTGCATATCTTAAAGCAAAATAATTAAATAGAATGTTAACTGTTGAAAAAATTCAGTTTTTAACACGGCACTAGAAATTCTTTCATGTCTCAACCCAAACCACTTCTTCTAAAATTTTTAGAAGACTTTTATTTCTTATTTTAGTTGCTTAAAAACTCCTATTTGCATGACTGCAGCAGCAATTGTAGAAGAACAGAAGGGAGACTAATATTACAAAGCTTGCAGTAGAAAAAATAGACTTACTGAAATACAGAGAACTTTCCTTGCTTCCTGCTGCAATAATTTCAGCTGGTTTTGTTATAGAAAGTTCAGAATTAACATTGAGTTGCTTATGTGTGATAAGAGAGAGAAGTAACAGTATTTTGCTGTACATGTAGATGTCCTACATAACACCTTCATAGCCCCGTTTCACCATTTTTTGAGTAGTTCTATCTCTTTGCAAGACTAACAAGGGAAGAAGCTTTTTTTTTTTTTTCTGCAGAGATGAAGGGTTCAACTGAGCTATAAAACAATTTGGAAAGGTTTTCTGGTCCGTAGTGAGAATTTCCATCTCAGCCACATAGTCTTGGTGGAGCAAGTCATCTCCAACAAGTTCAAACACACCCTGCAGATCCCGAAAAGCAGCTGTGATCCTGTCACTGCTCAGTCCCTTCTAGTCAGACAAGGCAGCACCTATAGACTGAAACAGCTTCAGCTCAGCCTCCCTCAGGGCTGGGAGCACTCCCAGCAGGAAGCTCTGGAAGCACACAGGTCCCTGTGCCTCTGGGCACTGCTGTACCTCCAGTGTCGGGGCAGCACAGCAGGTGCAGGAGGCCTGGCCAAACTGGGATTCTGAGAACCCACTCATGTCACGGTGGAGTAACTCACACTGTGAGGTTATTAAACAATGGGCATGGTGGTGGTTGCATGATTATTCACAAAGCACTTAGATTAGTAATGATGTCACTTACTGTAAGTGAAATTTCTTCATGATCTTATCCAGCTTGTGGAGAAACATTGTTTGTGTTCCCCTAAACTGCAGGCAGTGCTTCCACCACCCTTTAGCGGATATATTTTAAGACTCTGCTCTAAATCCTAAAAAAGAGGGGGAAAAAATTCCAAATTGTGACATAACTCCTAATATAAGATATTAAGGTGCTGGCCAAAAATGGAACTATGCATTGAAAACTTAAATTAAAAGTAGCATTGCAAATAAAAGTACCTAATTTAATCTGCCAATCCACTTTATCACATCAGTTTATTTTCTGTATCATGCGGCTTTGAGCAGCCAGTTCTAGTGGAAGGTGTCCTTGCCAATGGCAGTGGGGTTGGAACAAGATGATCTTTAAGGTCCTTTCCAAGCCAGGTCTGTTCCTCTATTCTTTGAGCTGTGAGACCAAAATGCAGTCTTCAGATGACACTGCTTTAGAACTGCTTTTTGATTTGAGACTTTTCATTCTGGTGGTCAAAGATCAAAACCATTGCTTTTTTCTCAAGGGTCTTTGACACTGCCAGCATGATTTTCTTCTTGAAATTGTGCTCTCTGCTGTCAGTCTTTCATGGCTGTATTGTTTTCTGTGGTCCTGAATATTTTTTCAAGATGCCTTCCCAAGGAGTCTTTCTTTTCCTGTAGAAGTCTGAACAGCAGTGTCCATTTTTCTGTCTTATTTCCCTCCATACCCTTTGTCTCAGTAATCTCATATTTAGTTGGTGCATGATTTATACTTGTACCTCTATTCCAGACATTGCCTTTGCTTAGGATTTTAGATGTTTTCTCAGAATTCGTAAAACAGAAATATCTGAGCAACACACCTCTAAACCAGGAGTCTTGGTAGCCCATATTCTTGTTACTTCCTTTCTCAGCCACTGTAGACAAAACCACTTTTTTGCCTGTCATTCAGGCCTGCAATTAGCATGTCCCTTTTCATATGCCTTCTTCAATGTAACATACTTTTCTGTATCGTATCCAAGGAAGTAATCTTCTTTTACAAATTCTAATTAAGTTGAGTCCAATTTCTGTCATGTTTTCTCTAACCTCAGTGAATGCAATTTCTCTTTTCTTTTAGCCACTTAGGCTACCACTACAAAGATCATATTCTTACAACTCTGGTGTGACCACATCATCGAAGCACTGCATCCTTTTCCATTAGCAGTAATAATAATAATAATTTTGGAAATCTGATTTTTCAAGTGAAAAACCTTAGAACTTCTTAGTCTACTATTTTATTTATTATCCAGCAACCAACTAGAGATACAGGACTTTGATCATCCATTTATTATTGTATCTAGTAAGCATGTTAGGCCTCTTCTCATGCTGGCTCTTGCATGTAGGAGAAGGTGTTAGGAGACACTTGGAAAGATTTATCTATATCCTGCATATGAATTCAGAAAATTTTATTTTCCTTTACTACCCTCCACCCAAAAAAACCCCCAGAACACCAAAAAAAAAAACCAGGAAAAGGCTATGGCAATTGAAGTGCCAATACTGGTGCTCATTGTGATTGACCTTGTATCAGTGTCTTTATGTTCTCCTTTGCAGGAGAGTCTGTTGGGTTTTACTTTGGAGCTGAACCATGAACTTGCTTGGCCATGGAAAACCTTCCTGTTCTGTTTGACTATCCACTGCTGCTATTCTCTCTTATACTTTGTAATATGAATAGTAAACCATAGTAGACTCAACTAATTTTCTCTGATTTGGCAAACTACCAGCACAGGGAGGAGGAATGCATAGATTCCCCATCCTTCTCGTGAGAGAGAAGAGGAAGAAGTATGATATAGCTCTTCAAATCTACTTCAGGTCATTCTTCTCAGTTCTTATTACACTAATGATTTCTTTTATCCGATACAATAATGTCATTAAAACTAAATTTCTCTCTTTCTCCAGTAGGAATTAGTAAAAATGTTTATGGAGGATAGGAAATGATCCCACTTTCTCTTGAAGCAGCACAAATTAATTACTTTTAGATAATACCATAGATAGGCTATAAAATAAAAAATATATTAAAACCAGATTCTACTCAAATTTTCAGCTTCTGTATGCACATCATGTTCATTGCCTTAAACTATTTAAATTACTTTGGAGGTATGATTGTAAGATCTCTAGGGATATGAATGAGAACTTCAGGAGTTAGTTAAGGCTTTTATTAGAAAAATGGAAATTAAGTAAGTTGGGCATAGAGCACCTGTATTTCCTGGTGCAGGATACCCTGCTTATTCTAAGTTTTAAAACTACTGGAGAACAAGTGAGATAACCTTGAAACTATGCCAAACTCCCAAGTAGTTTTACTACCTTCTTTCCTCCTTTTTAATTTTTTCCCCCTTCAAGAGTTCAGATCTCCCCCATATATTAATCCAAAAGTATTTGTTACATTTCCTTCTACCTTGCTTATAGGCCTAAGCAATTTCTTGCCATTGTTCAGAAAAGATAAGTTTCTCCTTCTGTAGGACTTCAGTATGAAAACTATTCACCAGTGACACGGCTATGTCAAAAGTGAGCAATTTAATATCAAATTAAAAGATTTTTGTATTGTCTGTATTTGAACAGATGGTACTCTTACTCATTTTGGGACCGTAAATTACTACTAAGCTTAAAATAATTTATTCACTCTTAGAACTGCAGCCAATAGCTTACTATCTAGCTACCAGAGTTTTCACATCCATCAGCTCAACCAGTGATCAGGCTCTTGGAACATTATGTTCCTTTTGTGATGCTCCTGGGAGGTCTTTAGGCCTCTGAACCAATGGATGAATACACATTTCTTTCATTTGTGAAATAATACTATGGAGAATCATCTTATAAAAAGTCCAGGCATAATTCAGTACATTAAAATGAATCTATGTTGTAAAAAACCAGTGCAACAGAAATTACTTAAGGCCCCTTCCTATTTGTAATTTCAAATGATGTAGTGCTAGTTTATAGTTTTCTGTGATTTTGAAGTTCCTGTAGAGCTTTGGAGACATTTGAAGGAAATTACTGTGTACTTGGGGTTTTCCTGTTCTTGGGTACATTTTGTGCTCAGCTGTTTGGACAAATTTCAGCTGAGGTGTGAAAACAAAGCTGAAGAATGAGAAAATGCTGTTGAAGAATGATTGTAAAATAATACCAAAGCCTTTAAAATCTTACAGGTAGGGATTTGATAAGCATACAGTAAGAGAGGTGCCCTAAGGCAAATAGACAAGAGAGCCATGATAAGTCAGCAGCTACTAATTGTACAAACCCTGTGAAAGAAGCAGGTTGATGATATTTTCTTGCACCCTATCCCTTGCCTGTACCAGCTTATCCCTATGCACCCATTTGCTTTAGGATAAGGTAATGGGTCAAAACTGATGCACAGAAGTGCATTTCTGAAATACATCAATATACCACTTTTCAGATCCTGTAGGGTCTTAGAGGCCTGCAATTGAGAAGGTGTCATGTTTTCTGAAGCAGATTTCACTGCCCCAGACAAATCAATAGTAGGTTAAGCACAGTACTGACTATTTCTTGAGACATAGGACTGAAAAACTGAACTTGCTTCAAAATACCTGCTTGGTTTTAAGAGAGTTTAGGTATTCACCTCAAAATTGAAGGTTTTTTTGTTATTTGATTATTTTGGTTTGGTTTTTTTTTAAGAGAGAAATAAGTACTTCACCTTAAAGGACTTATTATTAACGTTTCATTTTTATTGAAATTAAAAGGTGTGGAAAATCATATCATACATATCTCTAACTATTCTGAATGGTTTGGGTCCTGCTTAGGTGGACCCACAAAGAGGTTTCTGGGAACATTTTCTCGTCTCATTTTCTGTCTGCCTGCAGTGCACCTTCCCAAAGCACATATTCTGTTGCATTGATCTGAAACATAATGACCATATAATGGAAGCAGTTAGAGATACTCTTTTGTTAATAGTTTGATGGAGAAGGGGAGGGGTATTCTGCTTAATAAATGCTGCTTTATGAAATACATTGAGATTAAAATTTGCTGACACTAATTGGCTTGCTTTGTGAACTCATGTTTTTCTCTAATTAAGTAATGGTTTCCCAGCTGCAGTGGCTGCTTGGGGATACCAAACTGATGTGAATTACACTGTCTCCTCAGTGAAATATTGTAATAGTGACAAAGTTTGCATAGTATAATAATGCAGCCTAGAACCAAAGCTAAAGCAGAATGAATGATTTGATCTGCAGCTATGAGATCCATTCAAATTTAGTTGTGCAGAAATTTTTACTGAAGTAACACTTTAAACAAGTATCTTTACCTCTGATCCTACTGAAAGACCTGAACTGAAGTTGTTGATAACTGTGATAATGTATAATACAAATATAATTCTGGCTTCTCACTGCTCAGTTTTCCTCCTGTCTCTGTGAAAAGAGTTCAGTTTGTGGTACTTCTGCCTTGGTTTCTCTGCTACAGTTTTCCAGTTAGCAGTAGTATAAAAAATTCCACTTAGCAGTAGTATAAAAATTAATGGGCCTATCAAATAGATAGTAAAAACTTTATCAAGATCCATCTTCCTGTGCTGTTTCACATACATTTGTATAAAATTGCTTGCTCTTTTTTTGAAAAGCTCTACCTCTGTATATCTGAAGATTATTAACAGGCACAAGACTTGGTCAAGAGTGTAAAGGAAGTCTAAGGTGGAGATGAAAACTGAGTCCCTTTCAAGTTGGTGTCTAAGATAGAGCCCTTAATTACTAAAATGTTCTTACTCTTTGAAGTAACACCAGAAGATGCACAGACTCTCATCCTTTGCAGTGCAAATGGACTCTATCCCCTCTTCATACTCATGGATAATTTGTGCTTCTTTTCCCATTTGCCATTTCCCATTACTGTCACTTCATCTCCCAGAGTCAACAACAGTTTAAATTTTGAAATTCCAACCTCCTAGTAAAAGTCACTCTGTCTACTTGTCCCCTTACTGAAGAATTGGCTTTGAATGGAAATTTTAATTCGGCTCAACTATGAGATTTGATAAAGAGTTTTGAAAGATGTTACAGTTTCTAATTAGTTCATTTTTTTCCCACTAACAGAGATAGCTCTTTGGAGTTCATTCTGTAGTGATGGAACTATGAAGGAAATTCTGTGGAGATTCTAGTACAAAAAAGGGTTGTTGCTTATAGCAATCAAATGGCTGCTTTTGAGGATATTATTCCAATGCTTCTGTTGACACAGTCTTCCCAAGTGCACCCACATTTTTTTGTTTTTATTCAGAATGGTTTATTTACTCTTTTTAATATATATCTAGCTATGCTATTTCAGTTTTGAATGTGTGATATAATTTGGTGAGGTTTAGTTTCTTTTTAAAAATATATCTTAAAGTATAATATTCATGTGGTGTCTGTAAGAGTATTTTCCCTAGTTGATTTTTCTGGGAAAGGTTATTTTAGAATGTAGTTACCAGTGATGGCATCTATTAATGGAAGCAGTGAACTAATCTGCACTTCACAAAGCAGAATCTTTTATCAGGCACAACACAGGCATGCAAAGAGATAAGAGGAGCAGCAGGTCTCCAGGCAGTGGAAAGAGGGTACAGATGGCAAAGACTGAAGGAAGGTTTTTAAAGGTGGAAATGGCAGTTGACACATCTAACATCATTTATGCATTTAAAGTGAACCCCATCTTCTCTAAATCTCAGATATGCTTGCTGTTTATATTACACGTAACAGAAACCCACCAAAAATGAAATTACAGATTATTTTCAAAGATATGGGGGTCAGCCCAAAGAAGAGGTGACTGATCCCATGGTGACGCCATGCTGATTTGTGACATTCAAAGTTTTACTCTACTTTTAGAAGTTTGTCCTAATCTGTCACTGCCCATGTTTCCTCCAGAAAGGTTCTTTGGAAAATCTGGAATAAATCAAATGTCACAGCCACGTCTCTTTGCTTAAGCCACCTCTCCTTCCTCTGCTTGGTGCAGGGGCAGCAGAACAGGAGGCACTGCAGCTTGGCTGTCCCTGGATCCCACTGCTCTGGGGAGCCTGAGCTTGGCAATTAAGTGGCTTTCCAGCTGCCAGGCACCAACTGGCTCAGGTTTCAAAGCCATTTTCACTCCCTACTGGTTTCTTACTTGCAAAATATTTTACTGCATATCCTAAAAGTGCCTAAACTCCTAAAAGTTATTTCCAGATACTAAAAAGAGTTAGTTACGACCTCATATTGCCATAATGTTATTTCAGAATATTATCTAAAAATACTCTAAATATTACTGCATGTGCTTATTTTATATAACCCCTTGCTGGTTCTTAGTGAATAAGTAAATATATTTCCGATCTTGCAAATAATGGCCTAGACAATACATGTGCTGTACTTCAGAGATGCAACTCAGCACTACATATAACAGACCTTTGGTTTTGCTGATCATTTAAAGGAGGAAACAAAGAAACGTGCATTGTTTCTGAGCCTTTGACCCACTGAAAAGGAGAATATAGAGAATACAACTAGGCCTTCTTTTAGTGAAGGACGAGATTGTAAGGGAGGGAGGGGAAAATTAAATCAGAGTTCTCCCATTTTAAAGTGTTGTTAGTCTTAGACAGAATTCCCCATCAAATTTCCTTTTTTTCCCCTTTCTGCTGTAGTTACAATACAAAATACTCTCCAGCATATGCACAGGAACCATTCCAAGCAGAACAAAAAATACCAACCTGAAACAGTCAACCCAATCAAAGTTTTAGACTAAGGAAACACTGGCAACATAATTTATTTTAATGGACATATTAAGCTTTCACCATCTGTTCTGCCCCTAATTATGAATGCCAAAAGAATGTATTTCACAGTTAAATCAGTAAGACATTATTCATGCACTTCTCTGTTACTTCTACACTAACACTTCTGCAGTGTTCTCGTACTGCCTACGCAATTCAGAGCAAGCTGCTCACATCTGAAATTGAACTTCTTGGTAAAAAGTATTTTTCAATAACTGTTTCAGTGGGAGAGTACTTAGTGTAAAACATTTTTAAAGAATAATTGGGAGAATTAAAGCCTGTTGTTTTGGCAATGACTTGCTAAAAATCAGGACTGTGGACAAGTATGTTTTTCTCTGCTTTCTTGCATTTTATTCCCCTTGTCTGTCTAGATGTTGTGCATGCTGTATGTGTGTACAGTGCCTGCTGCCAGTGTTGTTTCAAGCAGTGTATCCTCACTGGAGAAGGTAAATGGGTGCAGCTATTTTTAAGAAACAAAAACTGAGCAATTTATAATGCTCACATGATCAAGTGAACAAAAAAAAACAACCAAAAAAAGCTATTAGTGTTTATGTGGACAAAGCAAAAGATGTTTTGAGTGTACAGTACAAGAGAGAACCCTGAATTCTTCTCCCTACAGGAGACATCTCTGTTCCTTCCTAGATCAGCTGCAGGGTTCTGCCAGCTTGAACTGTGTCCAACACACAAGATAAGTGTTAGTGTTAACTGCTATGGTACCACCTGACATCCTTTATCCTGCACTTAAGGAAAATAAAACAGATAAATATTCTTTTTTAGTCTTCATATACCATGTCTTATTTTGGGTTAGCAATTTAGCCCTTAATATTTGCTTGGTGTTGAAAGAGGTAAGCGTGGTAGTTGTGTGATGCAGGAGAATCTTAGCATGAAAGAAAGAAATCATCAGCATTAGACTCGAGTCCAAGGAGCACAGCTCTTATCCAAGTAGTCTGGAAAGTACAAGCTATCTTTAGCTATACAGTACAGAAAATAGTAAAATGAAGTGGAAAAATGTAATTGGTACATGGTTTGCTGAGGCTGAACAACAAGAAACAAACTTGGCAGAGCATTGGAGCCTTATGGAAAAGGAATTGAATTTTCTGCTGGAATACAGTTTATGTTCCCATATAGGGTGGAAGGGATCACCATTTTCACTTAGTTCTTTTGCAACAAGTCAACTGAATACAGACTTTTTTTATACAACCATGTAGAGATTGACCCTTTACTAGCAACCACTAATTTTTTGTAACAGTATGAAGTTTATAGGACAAACTAATCAAGAGATGCAGATTACAAAGTCCTGCTAATAGACAGGGGGAATCAAAGGGACTGCCAGCATTCTAGAGAATTTTCTAAATGAAAGGAGGCAGGAGAAGCCAGGAAGTAGATTCTTTTTTATGAAATCAGAAAGGGAACAAAAATCCTTTGTTATTCTAACCTGGGAGAGAATTCTTCCCTTATCTGCACAGGCATAAAAATAAAATGCCCCAATATCCTGTAGAAACATCAGCTTGACAGAAAATGTCAGGGAATGTCTTTAAAAATAATTCTGATTTGAAATAAATGCAACCTCTTTGTCTCTGCAAGTTGTTAGAATTTAGTTCTGCCAACAATCTGACATGACATCCTAACATGCTGAAGTTTAGAAGGACTTATATTCTACAATTCCATTTTGCAGACTTGATTTTTTAAAGTTGTGGTCTTTGAGCTGGTTGAATGATTTTTTTTTCTCTTTTTGTTGAATCCTGAACTATTCAGAAGTTGAAACTTCATGTCCCGTAGCTGTTGACAATGAACATATGCCCACTATCTAAGAAGAAAGGATAATGCACACATTCATTTTTCACTTTCATTTATGCTTATGCATGGACATATGTGTATGGGACTTTGTGGACATGCAGGAAACCATCCAAAAGGGCTCCTGTGTATGTGAGGACATCTGACAGTAAAAAGTATGATGGCAAAGGGATCCAGTGTCAATTGAAGGCATTTTCTTACAGCACCATTTAAAATATCCTGGTTCCAAAAGAAAATGTTTCATTTTATCCTTAGAGTCACTAAGTATTAATTACAATAAATTCTATTCGTCTTATTTCAAAAAGAAGAAAAGAGATTGATAGATAAAAAGTTGAATAAGAAATTTAAAAGTTAAATTTTGTGCATAGATTCAAGTTTTAAAATAGAAACTCTGTTCATTTATGCAAGTACATGTGCAAATATGTTCTTGAGCCATTGATACAATACTCTAGGAATGCTGAGAAAAGGAATTGTATTCACTTTTCTAAAGGATCTTGCAATTTACACTGGCAGTTATGAAGCTGCATGAGACCTGTAATATAAAAGCTTGGGGAAAATACATATTCAAGTATATCCAGTACAAGTATGAAGCAAAATTCCTTCTAATATGAGACAATACTTAGAGCATTTTTAATTTCCCCCTTTTAATTGTCCTCACTGATCTGGATCTCCTTAATACTCTTGGAGTCCCTGTGCAGTTTCCTTTCCTGTGCAGACTCCTTTAATTACAGCAGCAGCAGAAGTGAGGCCCTGTCAGTGTGCTGTGTTAGCAGGTCAGCCTGGCAGGCTCGTGATGCTAAACTGAGTGTTGTTCACACATAACCTAATCCTGTGTGCTTGTGCTCCCTGCCTTAGCTCATAACATTGAGGCTGTGTGATGCAGACTGTTAGCAAAGATAAAAACTCTATTACAAGAAGGCATTTTGTGCTTTCATTACCATGGAATAACCAATAAGGGCAGGTTTTTCCTTGGTGTGTTTTTATAAAGCTTGTCTGAAGTCAGTGATGGTACATTCTGTCACGTCTCCTAAAGACATGGCACAAGTTTTCAAGCAGCAGGTGATGTGGAGATGCTGCTCTGTTTGCTGTTCTTCAGGTTATTCAGGACAGCTTGTTACTGACACCATATCTGCAGGCATTCAAAGCCTGCATTGCTTGAGTTTGTCTGAGACACAGACAGCATTGATTACTGTAGCATGTTGTCAGCTTTGCTGTGTCAGCAGGAAAAATTCTTTTGATGTGGAGAAATAGAAATAGAAGGCATTCAGAGTGTGCTTAGCTCCATTTGTGACTGCATCATTAAAGTGATACCATGCCAGCCTACAAATGCCAAAAATATTTTCCCCTTTTCTCCTCAAAAGGATATTTCCTCAGTAGGACTATACAACATTTATGGATTTCTGCAGTAAGTACAGTAAGAAACCAAACTTTGATTTTTTAATAAAAAGATTCTCATTTAAGAAGTTCTTGACTGTCAGCATACATTTCTGTAGTTTGTATTAACCATCCTCACAGATACAAGTTCACGAGCTAGATGGGAACAAGTCCTTTTTCCTTCCTCCTACAGTGGGACCATACATTTGCAATTCTTCTTGCACATGTTGTTTTCAAGAAGCCCTCGCAAATAATTAAAAATTTAAAAATGAAAAAACTGCTACTCTCAGAAGTAGTTGTGGCTGCCAGCCAACATGGACAAGACCAAGGATCATGACTACAGGTGGTTAAAACTGGCCAGGAAGAATGTCAGAACCTTCTATTAGAACATACATGGATTAGGAAAGTTCCTCTTTCCTGTTTTCCTGTCAGTGTTGTCTTCTGGCTGGCATTGCAGCATTAAGACTCAATTAAACCACTTACTAACTCTAAGTACTAACAAAGCTTTTAAAGATGTTATGCATGAGCTTAAAAAAATAAAACATGTGCTGGGGATATGGATAAATTAGAGGAGATAAAGATAAATGCAGATGCCCACTTAAAATTAACATTATTAGCTTCTGACAGTCCTCTGACTGTACTGCAGGTGACCCAAGCAAGGAACCAGGGTGGCTTGGCACAGCTGGCACACCCCATGCTGCTGCCCCAGCACAGCCCTTCTGCTTGAGCTGCTCCAAAAAACTCACCCTGGGTGTCTCCAGCCTGCTGTACATGGAGACCATGACTGGGGAAATGGGACAAGCAGGATTTACATAATGCAAATTGAGAAACAACATTAGATTGCAAGTGCATTTTTTTTTTCACCAGCCCTTTCAGTGATAATTCAAGGAGGGTCACAGTAGTAGTCTGTGCTTATATCCTCAAACTCGAAATTTAGTTGAATCATAACTAAATATTTCTGATTCGGTTTGTATTTCTAATTTCTTTTTAGTGCACTTTTTTAAATGCATATGTGAATTTCATTCAGCAGGACCTGCTCATGTATTGTATTTAGCTAGTGAAATTCTAATCTTTCCTCAGCAGATGTCTAGGGTAGTGTTTGACTGAGCAGGACTGATATTCTAAGTGAAATTCCTACTGAAAATAGATATATAAAATTTTGGATACATGTTTGAAAAATACTTTTTAAAACAGTAAAAAGCCTGATAGCTATTTAAAAGAATATAATAATCTCAAAGTTATGAAGTTAATTCTTACTTTCCTCTGCCAACTTCGTAGTTTTGAACACAGCTGCCTCTCCACCACCCCTAGTGATATTCTCCTCTTAGCAACTCCATGAAAGGCCAAGAAGAAATTGCATATGCTTTGGAAATAATAAAATTGAATAAACCCAAGGCTGAAAAGATAAACCACACACACTGGAGGAATAATTTTTGTCAATCCTGTTTGGTTACAATATTCTTACAGGGTGGCACTTGTAATAGACACAGATTTGGGGGGGGGTTATTTAACTGAAATCCTTCTAAATAACACGATAAAAATAAAGACAGCTGTTTGGTAAAAGGTGAATTGTAACATTTCTTTCAGGCATCCCTATCTCTCAGCAACAGACTGCAAACCCTGAACACATTTGTTGCTTTGCCTCTTTATATACATGCATTAGTAAACACATTTTTTAAGTGAGTCAGGAAGAAGTTTTATCCATTGGTACAACATTCTATAAATTTATAGATGCATTCTAGATTAATGGTTTTGATCCCTAAGTTAAGTATCCAGGCACAAAATTGTCAAGATATGCAACAGCTATGATTTACTTTGAGCCAGAAAACCTCATTATCTTTGTGTTACCAAATGTTAAATCACTGGCTTGAGGCCTGTTTTGAATAGCTTAATCATGTGAAAAGAAAAAATTCTCCTCCTTACTTTGGAGAATTACATTTTGAGACAGACACATAACTTTAAACAACTGTTGAAATAATAAAAAACAGAAGTAGAGAAAAGGAAAATGTGATAGAGTAAGATGTGAAAACCTAAAATCTGAAAGTTAAAAACTTCTAGTCCATAACTTAGATTATCAGCAGATACTATTATGCAAGAAAAGTGTGATATAATATTCTTAATCCAAGCATTCACAATCCGAATATTCAGAGTTCAATTATTTTGCAGCAAGACCCCTTACATGGCATGATAACGAATTTGACACTTAGTGGAATGGAATGAAGGATAGGAGAAGACTCAAATATGGTACTAAAAAACCCACAAAACAATATAGATGTGGCATTCATATTTATTATCTTTACTATGTGAAATCAAAATACTCTCCTTTTCAAAGTCATTACTTCAGAGTAGAAAAAGTGAATATTAGAAAGGATTTGCACTGAGATTGTTTAGATTTGGGTATCATCTACTGATGGAATGGAACTGCAGTGCTTTTGGAAGGCTCTTGGTGCTACTGCTGGAGACTGAAATACTCAGACATCCACAACAAATTTAGTACAAGGACTTGAAATAAGCCTTTTCTTTTAGACAGCAATCTTCATACACAGAGATAATTGTTTTAAGGTGCAAGACAACTGTATGGTCATTGTATGCCAATCTAGCAGTCTCTAGGTTTTCTCCAGAAACTTTCTTAAAAGGTTCCTAATCACTCCTACATACCAATGAAATTACTGCAGACATGAAATTAGGTCTCTGTAAGATGGCAAATTTTTCTTCTATGAAAGTAAGTTTGATTTTTAAAAGAAATTAAATCTGCTTCTTTTTCTGTGGTCAGAGAAATATTTTTCTGTACTTATTTTTGTGTAGTCAATTATAGTTAAAAAGGAAGAGATGGTTTAGCTGTAACTATGGTAATAGATGAAGGACTTCTCCCTGAGAAGCATTTAATTTGTCCTCAGTTAAATGCTTCTTGGAGAGAATAAATGTTAATGAAATACCTCTTTTAAAAAAGGACATGGGATCCCAAATCAGTATTAAGATCTCTCCTGTGTTGAGCTTTACTGAGCAATAACAAAGAGTTGCTGTAGCTGACATTAACTTCTGTGGGGCCTTAATATTTGGTGACCAAATTCCACAGTACTCTGCAACTGAAGTGTAACACTGCATTCAATGTGTTTTTTCCTAAGGTACTAATGTACAAAGCACACTACTCTAACCTGTTTAAAAAAAAAAAAATTGCATTTCAGAATGATTGCTTGTAGCAGCTCAGCTCTGCAAACTCCTATTACATATCTCTCATGGGATATCAGAATTTTGTGGGACACTTCTTTGCCCAGATAAAAGGCTTAGTTCTGCCAGATACACCAGTGTGCATGTGCCTGCTGCTTCTTGGGCTGGCTTGAAAGCAGTGAGTGTGGGATTTGATTTAATATTGGCCTTAAAGTGGCCCTGCTGGACCTGCAGTGACTTAGTGAAAATCAATTCAAGTACAGATACCAAAGTACTGTTTATTTTCCCTTTATGCAGCATGTCCTAGTACTCGTAGCCACTGGGAACAGCAGACAACAGAAAGGACCAATAATCCATTTGTCAATACCCATTTAAATTGCAGACTTAGTTGGGAGCACATCCTCCACGTGCTCTCATGGCATGGAGCACAGCATTCTCCTGGAGGGTGACTGCTTGGCTCTAATACCAAATAAGAGTTTAGGGCATTGTGGTTAGTGCTTTGTTTTCAGTGACTATTTCCATGTAAACCTTGGCTAGCTGTAACTAGTGTCATTCAGAGCATAGCTAAATCATTTTACATTCAAAATACTTATTTAGAAGGAAAGGTCTCATTTCCATAAGGTGTATATATACAAAGCAAAGGTGGTGGGTGTGAGGTTTCAAGATGTCCTGAGGATCTGTTTGATCAATCCGACTGATTGACAGAGTCTTTATCTTCTAACCATTTTTTATCAATTGGAGAGGATTTTACTGATGTGCAATTTGTGCCTTAGAAACAGAGAGGAAAAATCTTTCTAATCTTGCTTTTCAAATGAGGTGATCATCCACTATGGAGCAGTGTGCCTGAAATGCAACCAGCTGCAGCTACAGATATTTTTTCGAAGGTGGAAAATGCAAAATCCCACAATATAATTCACTGTTAACAAAGTCTGTTTATCTTCATTATCTACTACTCTTGTTAAATCTTTATTTTGTAAAAGGTCTCATAAATTAACCTTGCAATTTGCTAATTCTGCTGAACAAAGGAAGACTATTTTATCTTGAAAAGAACTAACACAATAGTCTTTACTGTTGTTTTATTCTTTCAAAAGATTGTTTTCCTTATTTAGTAAATCTGCCAGCGTGCAAGTATTCGTATGAGTTTGAAAACCATAATGTTCTATTAAGGAGAAAAATGCAACCTAATCCTCTTATACTAATTAAACGGGGAGAGTGTTAATGAGGAACGTGTCAATTGCCAATGCCTGAAAAATCTAATTTTGGGTGAGGTTTGACTCATTAAAATGATGCTGTCAGTCCTTTTCCTGTAACCTTTTACAGAAAATTTCATTTTTTCCTTATGGTTAAGTGAGTCTGTGAAACCATTCACAGGACTTCAAGGTCAATAGTGATAAAAAGAAACCTTTTTGAGGAGTTATTACACACTCAGAATCAAGAAGCTGTAAAAATTGAGTGCAAATGGTTGGGTGTGAACCTCTAACCCAGCACTTAAACGCGGAGTTATTGGAAAGTTAAGCATCTCCCTTTTCTTCTACAAATGAGGCCTTTGCAGTGACCTCCCTCCACAGCTGTTCTAAATTGCCACTCTCCAGCCCTCTGACCATTCCCTGAAGGGCTGCTCTTCTTTGGCTTAAATGGTACAGTCTGAAATGTTTTGTTGAATCTCCAGGCTTTATTTAAGGTGACCTATTCTTCATATTCCCTTTGGCATTGTTATTCAAATAGTATACCTAATTTACCTATACCTAACCTGAAATTAGTATTTATTGAAGGAAAGCCATAAACCCCCCCCAACCCCCCCAAGGCTGGAGAAGCCCATACATGAAATCATTTTACAATGATTAATTAATTGTCTGTGGTAAGCATTTATTGTGTTAAAATTTTGAAGAGATGCATAATGAACCAAAGGATTTTTTTTGGTAAATTGTAAACTAAAGCATAAAATGCTAACAAGAAAGTTTTTGAAACATTAATTGCTTGTGCACCATGTATTTTCAAGTAAGTATCAAGTTTAAGGATTCCTTCTCCTTTTGAATGGAAAAAGGACAAAATTTTAAAATAATGGCATTCTAAAATGTCCCCTTTTTTCCTGTGCTATTATGTTTTATTTTGATATGGCATCACCTCTCTGCATGAAGGGATACTCTGAAATA
The DNA here is from genome assembly GCA_013396875.1 of Vireo altiloquus. Taxonomy (NCBI): domain Eukaryota; kingdom Metazoa; phylum Chordata; class Aves; order Passeriformes; family Vireonidae; genus Vireo; species Vireo altiloquus. The sequence goes on from VZRF01001867.1 coordinate 463,650, forward strand.
CAGACTTTGCTGAGGACATTTATTTCAATGAACAAGGTTGATGGCAGTAAAAGCAAAACACTTAAAAACATATTAAAGGCATAATTCTATACTATTAAAATAATAAAGCAGCCTCTCTGTAAATTAAATTGAGCCAGGATGAGAGTTGGCAGTAGTTCTGTGAAACCACAACGAAGAATAAAGGGAGTGGAATACAGCTGTATTTGTGAGTGTCATGTTTTATTAATGTGTAGTTCAGCTGCACCAAGTCTGATATGATTTCCCTGTGTGTGTGGAAATACATCTGCAACAGGTAACAGCTCTTAAAAGCCATGTGCCTGTTGAAGGTATAAAGGGTTGCCACAAATGCTTTTGGAATATTTGCATCCACCCTGAAGAGCTAATTCTTAAATAGCTATAGCTTTCTTAAAACTGTCAAGAAAAAACTGTTTCAAAGACACAAATCACAGGATTGGTTGCTGTGTTTCAGGTGGAACTGGATGTGACCAAAATGTAGCATTTTCATTATGTCTACTTAATGATGATGTTGAATTAAATAACTCTATCCAATAGTTATCTGATATTGTTAATGGATAAATTTATTCCATTATATAAATCCTCAAAGTACTTAAATGATGCTGTTTAAATGGCAAGATCACGGTTTTTGTCCCAACCTATGTTATTGTCTTGGCATTCCTCAAATATTCTTTGAAAAGCTAACTCATCTTTTCAAATTATTTTAAGGTTTAGCCCCATAACTCTTCTGGAGAGATTCCTAGTTTTTCCCTAGTGGGAGAAGGAACTGAAGGAGATGACATTATAGATTTACTACTTATACCTATGAAGATATTGATATTATACTTATATAAATGTATATAAGAGATATACTTGCATGTGAATTTGTTGTGTAACATGCATGACCTGTTAGAGGAGCCTTACTTCCATCTGCAGCAAGTGGGAGTGTGTGTATGTCTGACACACAGTTCCAAAAATTAAAGGTTTCGAATTCGTGATGAGCTAAAATTACTCTTGCGTGTGTGCAAACTTATTTAGCCAACACCCCTTGGGTTCTTTTTTAGCTGTGTGATAGCAGCAGAGCGCAAAGCTTGCTCAAACAGCTTAAATTTAACCAGCTTCCTTCCCCTTCTAACTGCCCGTCAGGTTCAATAAAACCTGTTTTCATTGCAGCCAGCAGTGATCTCAGGTCTAGCTGGGTCTGTTCAGGAGGCTGGAGCTCGGTGCCAGGGCCCTGTCGGATTAGCAGGCTCACAGCAGTCAGCCTGGCTGCACCACAGCAACAGGGACTTTGCTGCTAAAGGGAAATGGTCAAATTTACAGTTTAGACTTGTATTTTTGTGGAAGAGGATCTCAAGCAACCAAGAGATGTTATGTTTCTTCTTAATGTGACTGTATTTGTATTGCAATTTCATTTTTTTCCTCTAATAGCATGGAAATTTGGAATTTACACATCTTGTCAGAAGTATCAGTTCCTCATCTTGGAGGAAATCCCCAAATCCTGTCTCACCTTTCACCTGTACCCCTAAGTCACCCATCACTGTATAGATTTGGTGCCTTAAAAGGCTCTTCTAGGAATTTGCCCTGGCAGACTAATATTTTTTCCATATTCCAGACAAAATAAACTTTGTCGCACTCTCATACCACATTTCTGACTGCACAACACACTTTACAGTCATTGTTCAATCCAGTTCAAAACACTGAATTATTCTAGACAAAAATGAATAAATCCATATATTGACACTTTAGGTGGAATCAGTTTTATTCCTAAAGTAGTATTTAAATTGACATTAGGGGCCAAGTGCATAAGTTTTTCTTCAGTGGTTTTCAGTGAACAAAGTTTTCTGAAGTATAACAGTATGTAGAGATAAGAAGGAAATTAAGTTCAGTTGGCTGGTTTTTATGAACATTTTGACAAAAAAAATACTGTGTTAGACTTGGAGAAATCGCAATAGATGATGGTTTTGCATGTCAGTCGTGCAAGGCCAGGTTCTGGTAATATGGATATGTACAACTGTGACCTCAGGAGGTTTCCCACAGGTGCCTCCAGGTTCAGTGTCTGTTCCATATTTGAATTCCAGCCACATGGTTCCCCATTGTTACATCAGCACTGCCTCATTTTATGCTTAGAGGAATCTGTTACCATTTAGGGCAAGTCAGTATGGAAACCAACCTTGTTATTGAGATAAAAGTATTATCCAGGAAATTGGAAGATGACAAGAAGTGTAAAAATTACCAAGAGCTAGAAAGATGGACAGATTTCTGAGGAGCCTCCATAGTCTGCAGAAAGCACTGGAAAACTTTGTATAATCCATTCAAAGACAGACTGAAAATTCTGCCAGAGCTCTGGATGGATTGCCAATTGTCTCAGAGTGGCTGAATGTTTTAACTGAATGGCCATAGATTCTTTATGCATGATAATGTTAATATATACTGTACTTTTCCCTCACTCCTCTATCTCCTTCCCTTATTCCTATACATCCTATACTTTTCCCTTATTCTCAGTAAATTAGGAAATACAATAATCATAAGATGAAACTAAAATTTGTATTTGTTATGGAATATAATTCAAAGTTGATGCCTGTGCATAGCTATCACTGGAACTTTGTGTGCTTGAGGGGTACTTTTTCATTATTTGAAACCGATCACTTGGAGCAGAGCAGTCACAAGAATAAAGCATAAAATCTCACTGCCTTAATTTTGGAATCTCTTTATGTTGAATACAAATATTCTGCTTCTGTTCTTCCCCCTGTTTAAGGTGCCTTAAATGAGGTTCTATTTTTGGTGGCTTTTTCTCTATAGCAGCCTTAACACTGCAACACTGATACTTGTCCTAACCCTCACAACTGTATGGATGCTGCACTACAGGTTTAGTATCACTCTCTGAGCTGGGGAATTAAGCCCTAAAGGATGATTGAGCCACATCAACAATAAATTATAATTAAATATGTGATTACAGAGATTTTTACTGCTGCTGCAGGAAATAGCTAATCTTTTTAACTGTAAAAGCTACATTCAGCTGAGATAGATGCTCAAGAATACCATCTCTGTAGTGCCATTGAGTTAAACACTGAACATTTCTTTGTCTGTTCTACTTTTAATTTCTATTGGTGGTTTCTAGTTACAGAACATTTTTAGAATTACTTTTACAAGGTAATTATTGAATTTTGAAAGGGTATTAAACCAAACAGAACAAATACTATATACTATGAAAAGAAATGTAAGAACACAATTCAGAATGTAAAATCTTTTAAAAATAGGAAAAATGGTTAAATCATCTTAGAAACCCCTTGATATCACCTGGCGAATTGCACAAAAAAGATTTTCAAACCCATTGAAAAGTAATTTTAAAGATTTCACTCTCAGGTGAAGTAATCAAACATCTCAAATCTACTTGTTCATGTTGATGGGGTTTAGCAGCCATTCCATTGCACATCATCCATTGCTTCGTGGTGGTTTCAGGGTCAGAACGTGTGCATTAGGTATGGCTGCTCAATAGATGCTCTTCATGTCCTCAGAGCATTCACACTTCATATTCTACTGAGAATGCAACCTGCATGCTGCCAACATTTTGTTACAGCTCAGTAGTAACTCAGGCCAGGCTGCTCCATTTTAAGAGCATTGCCTATCTCATTCACTGCAGCCATTGTAGCTTTAGGCAGAATTTCTGCAAAACTGCAAATGAAACAATCCTGGCATACAGAGATGGGCATTTGTTATCTCACAACTTTTTTTTCTCAGTCTGCTGTCAGTTGTTAAACTAATAAAATAAGCATAATGGTGGTTAATAATGGACATAACATTTTCTTTGTTTGCCTATTCAGTGATTTTTTCCCCCCCAAATTATTGTCTTTTGTGACTACCTCACATTCACAGTAGATACAGTAAAATAAGCAGAGAATGATAAGAGGATTTTTTTTTGGTCTTAGCTACACAAGAAGACCCTAGTGGCTACTCTTGAGATAACTGGCAAGTCATGTATTTTAATGCCATCTATTTTTAGATGCTGCTCGTTTTCACTTCCCCCACACACTTCCCTCATTTCTTTAAGAAGCTTCTGACTATTGCTTCCCATGCAAATCTCTTGCTGTTTTCCAAGTCTCTATTTCAATTATGTCAAGCATATTAAAATAATATTTAGATGATTAATTGAAGCTCTAAAATGCTGAGCAGCACCAAATCTAGAGGTGTCTTTAGCTGTTTTTCCTCTTGGCCTATCCCAGCTATGCTTTTAACAAATCAGAGGCAAGTGGTATAAAATAATGTATAATCCTAAAATTATTACACATATGTACACTATGTGAAGAGGAGGAATTTAGGTTAAAAGGAAGATCTTGAATCTGGACTTCACCATGCTCTTGCTACAATTCAAGTTACATAACTTTTGTTGATATTTTTCATTTGCAACTTCCTGCTTTATTTTTGCCCTTACTGAAAACAAGGAACTGTGTACAACTGGACACAGGGTGAGTATTAGATGAACCCCAGCTGCTCTCAGGCTCAGGTGAGCTACAGAATTCACAGCACCTGCTGTGTGAGCCAGAGGCACTGGGGGAACACAGACCATCTCTTTCTTCCCTCCTCACACACAAAAGGTGTGTTTGGTGGTTTTTTGGTTGGTCTATTCAGAGAGTGTAAAGTGCTTTGTTTCCTTTGGACCTGAGGCAGCCCCAGCCTGACACCAGCCCAGCAGGGAGATGGGAAACTGGGTCTTGATAGCAGAGAGTAAGAAAATAAAGAAATATTGAAAGACATCTAAATACTGAGTTGATTTTATCAAGCTTTTTGACAAATAGTCATAATTTTATAAAGACACTCATGGAAAAGAGAAAGATTAAAAGAGACTAATTTTGAATGGAATTTCACGGGACAAAAGAAAATTAATTTCTGGATCCTGAGAGGTTTCTGCTTGGTGCAGACAAGATCTACTACTTGTAGTTTGTTGGATTTCATTTTAAATTAAGGAAAACCATGAAAAACTTAGACAGCAAGTTGCTGTTAATTCTATCCACATTTTCTGTTTGCTACTGTTATTTTTATACCAGTAGCTAGAAGAGGTCAAGCATGTGAGAGTAGAAATACCCTAAAATAAATGGCAAGAGAGCTCATTTAAGACTTGTCTTCTGTCAGCTCTCTCATTCTTGTTGTGGGTTGGAAGGAAAATTTTATTGGATGAAATAAGAAATGGAAGGAATATTTAGCCCATTTATCAAGAACCAACAGAAACTGGAAATTCCTATCTAGTTAGGCTTTAAACTTCCTGGAAATGTCCTAAGTTGTCAACAACACTGACAAAACACCTCAGGTTCATTTTATACATAATATCTACTTGTCAAAGCTAATTTTCTAAATGGCTTGCTTCTGACTATTTGCAGTCACTTTTTGCAAAAATTACTCCTCAAAATTCTTCATCAAATGTATTGCTTATGCATGAAAACTCACAGAAAGAAATACACTCCCCATAAATTCAGTGTCCTCTCTGATTCTCTTTGAGTTTGCTTGTTTGGTTTTCTTTAGTGTCAATAGCACCACTGAAGTGTCATATATCTGCAAAGCTGCTTTAGTGTAGCTTACCTAAATACTTGCTGTATTCATGAAGGTTGTAGTAAAGCAGGTAGAAAGCTGGCTGAGCAAAGATAGCTCACACACACAAAAGGCAAAAGGCAGAAGTGGCATTCCCAAGACCAACTCCACTGCTGTCTGCACTCATACTGGAGTTCTGTACACAAGGAAATGCTAGACCTCACTCAGCACAATTTTCAATCTCAGCTTTCACAATAAAAAAAAATCAGATCTCAGCTGCTAAAAATTAATAGTTTTTCTACCCAGACACTTACTTCAAAGCAATCTTTATGGTTATTTTCACAAATAGGTGAATAAAGCCATTTTATAATTTTATAAATATCAAACCAACTCCAAGTGAGACATCAAATCACAAAGACTGGAGTTTAGCACTACCATTTGTCTAGATTTCTCAGGATTTCTCTAGATTGTCTTTGCCAATTTCCCCACCTCCCTAGTTTTTTGGAGGGAACTGAGGAAACTGGCCATCTCTGAGACATGCACATTCTAACAGCACCCCTGAATTGTCTGTGGCCACAAAAATCCCAAAGAAACAAGTGTTTGGGGGTATGATGTACCTGTTGAGCTTGCATTGAGGAAGAGAGATACATGCATAGGTTAGTAGGTATTTACTGCCATGCAGATCTAACATCCTGGACATGAAAGGACCAGTCTGATGATGTAGGATGTGTTCCTAATAACTGAAGTTTCTGTCCTAGGTTTTTCCCCTCCCTGAAACAATGTGTCAGTGTTTTATAGAGGTTTTTTGTTTTAAATTCATAGGCCTCAGAGAAAAAGAATAGACGTTTTTATGGCACTTGGAGACCTGCAACATAACCCTCATGTTATTGTGTTGAGGTAGTCCTCATTGTTGGAGATTCCACACCCAGCACTAGAAGGTCACTGTTACCCAGGCTCACTCTGCAAGGGGGACCAACATGCCCCTTCCTCCTCCTGTGCTGTGTTCCCTCCTCCCTTCCCTTTGTTAGAGGGACTGTGCTCCTTCCCAAATCCGTGTCACGTGCTCAGTCTGCTGTCACTGACACTGCGGGATTAGGGCTCCTGTGAGAGGCAGGATCCCATTTACACCTGCTTTTAGAGGGGCTGGCAGTTACCCTGAGCTCTGCTTCTGGAGCTCTGCATAATGAATTCTCATGGTCTGGAGAGTCAGCACCACTGAAAAATGAAGTTAATGCAGTTTGGCCTTGGGGAATCAAATGACTACAGAATCTGACTGTCACAGCAGGCTCATGTTCTGTTATCACCTTATTAAAAATTCCAGTTCCCAGTCTAGGATCAGTCATAATTCCTCTGGACCAACTTAGCAGATGGGAGTCTATTAAATCTTCTGTAATGAAAGCTTACTGAGAAATACTATTAGTTTAATATTAAAATTGTTTTGAATGAATTAGTTAGATTTTCTTCCACTGCAACATATCTCTTTATTGGAGAAGAGACTAGTATAATTAGTGTAAAGCCCTGCAATCATGAATCTTCTGATGCAGTTCTGTTGAAAAATACTGTTATCTCAGTTACAGATGTACTGAGTAAGTTGATGAATGTAGCAGATCTCAACATATGTCCGTGTTAAGAGGGTTGGGTGTTGTTTTTTCTTTTTTGCAGCATTTCTGGATTATGAATGTATAGGGCTAACATATGGAATAGCTTCAGTCAGCAGTGCATCCACGGCACAGCTCAGCAGACAGAAGCCAAGGCTGTGGGCTGTACCTGCTATGATCTCGCCTGGCAGTAAACTGTGTGGCAGTGCTTATAGCTTACATCTGAAGATGACTTATAAAGAGTAGAACCAGTTTAACAGCAGCTAGATTGCAGAGGATATCTGGGGAAAATAAGAGATACTGAACAATTCCAGAACTCAAGAAAACCTTGAGTGTGGGTTTTGTCAAAACTGACAAAGGGTGCAGATATCTGAAGTGTGGGAGAAACACTGAGGAGCAGATGAAAACACAAACCCGGGGAGGAGTAGACACAGGAAAGAGGCCTTGCAAAATAAAGTGAATATCTCGAATTCAGGCCAGTAAAACTCTTAGGTTCACCTGTAAATTGGAACAGCAGGGCTCAAAAATCATTTGGCTGTAGACAAGCATGCAATAATATATTTGTTGCGAAACGAACCTAACAGTGCTCCCCTGCCCCCCAGATCACTGTGCATGTTAAATGTAAATAACTTGGTTTGCTCCCGCTAAAATGCTATTGAGTTTGTGAATCAAGTGTAGATGCAATGCTGTTCTTTAACCACAGCCAGCAGTACAATACTGCGTATTTCACTGTATCACCATGTTTATAATTGTGTACCATTTCCCATTTTTAATGCTAATTTAATTGGTCTTCTTCATTGGGAAGACAGTAAAGAGATCTTTCTACACAGGTGAAAAGATGTAGAAGTGTTAAGGTCGATAAACTCCTCACTGCAGCTGTCTGGGATTAGGTGCAGGGAACTCAGGAGGAAGGCTGGTGAGTATAATGAGCACTGATTAAAATAAATTCCAGCTGTAACCTAGTAGCCCTGTTTCTGTGAGCAGAAGAAATGGGTTCCCCTATGCATACTCCTTTTTACTCTCACATGGAAATGCAGCATAATGTGTTCCTTGGAGATTGATTTTCCTTTCAACATTGAGCTGAGGCAGGGAAAATTAAGAAAAACAAAGCAAAACCATTATTGAAAGGAAAACATTTTTACTGAGGGCTCTGGGTAACTGGTCCCTTTTTCACTGAACTTGACAACACTGATGGAGATTTAGTGATGCACTGTACAACTGAAATCAGAAGAAAGAATTACCAAATCCCAAGCAAGGTAAACAAGGATCCAGCACTGAGGCTCCTGTGTTCCCAGGAACACTTCATTCCAGCCACAGCCAGAAGTGGAAAATGTGCTAGGAGTGATGCAGAAGTTTGATCTAACTCTCTGCTATTGAGAAGGGAGGTGAGATACAAGAAGTAGGAGGGAGTCTTACACCAAGCAGAGGAAATGATCTGTAGGCTCAATTGGAGCCTTTACTGATAAAGTGCCTCTGGATCCAGCAAATCATGACTCCTTTCTTCACTTCAACATTGAGTAATATTAGATAGAAATCCATTATTTTCTCAAATTTCAAGAACATCCTTTTATAATTTTCCCAAGATATCCATCATGATAGAAGGTTACACAGTAACTGATGTGAATATTAGCTAAAGTACTAATCCGTGCAGTCAGGGATTCAGAAGGCTTTGTGCAGTAGTCTGAATAGCAGAACACATGGTAAAAATTTGGTAACTATTGCATTAAAAAAAAAATTCTGGGTATTTTTAAAATATGGAAGGCAAGAAGACAAGAGTTCAGATCTGTGGCCTTGAGGAACTTTGCTGTGTGACATGAGACAGTTTAGAAAAAGGCTAGAATGCTTTTAGTTTTTAAAATATTCAGGTTATGCTGAACCTAATCAATGACTAAAGCATTTTTCTAGGAAGCTTGAGAGATATTTTGACACAGTGGAAGAAAACTAGGCTGCCCTGGCTGTTCTAATATTTGAGTTAAAATACAGCTGGTGTTTCCTTGACAGAAATGTATGTACAGCTCCATAAAGAACAGTTCTCAAGACTGCTGTTTGAAAACTCAGTTCAGTAATTCTGATGTGTTGGTACAGTTGGAGAAGTTACATTTCCTACTTGAAGATGCTGTAATCAGTGCACATTCAGTTGACAATTCATGGGCTGAAAATAATAAATTCTGCCTTTTTATTTCAGTACTTTGTTACCTTAAAAGTAGTGCCTGACTGAGAAGATTGCAAAGGAGGCCAACTAGAATTGTAATTGTTGTGCAGAGATTACTTTGGAACTTCAGTTTCCAGCATTAAGATCAGCATTGCCTCTCACTGAAAAGTCAGGCTTATTTTACTTCGGTTCCAGCATACAGGGGTAAAGCACTCTCTTCAGTCACTGCCTCAGACTGAATTAACTGAAAACCCATTTCCCATGTTCCAGTAGGTCAGTGCTACACATGCTCTAGAGGAATTATTTTCTCTATTTCTTATCACCTATGCTTTAAAAAGTTTCCAGTCTGCCACTATTTTTTTTGAAGTTCTTCCCACCATAGTGCAGGTGCTGCACATTCCCAGCCCCTGGTGGGGCAGGATTGCAGTGCCCAGCTGAGAACTCTCACCCTGGCAGTTCCCCACAGCTGATGGAGCTCCACTCATCAGCCATCCCTCCCTCCCTGGGCTCCTGCCCTGCCTTTGGGCTCTCAGATCACATTCAGGTGGCTTCCTGCAATGGCTTATAGAATATCTAGAATGCAGTGGATTTTCTGCAGGTAGGTAACACCTTTGAGCATTCACTACTGGAATTTATAGAAGGCTACCACTGCATACCACTTATGGCAGTTTCAGGGCCTGGATACTAAATGAAGATTCTTAGATGTGGGTGGAAAAACTCCATTACACTGGCTAAAAAAAGGGTTCTCATCTCCATATGCTTTAGGAAAATCTGAGTCATGGGTTTCAAACTGTGCTTGTTACAGGCTGTGCTTCTGTATCTTCAGCTACACTGTAGTGACTTATGTGCAGGGTCAACTGCACTGTAAATATTTAAGTATTATTCAATATAGATAATATTTCCACTGGAAGACTGAAGCCATTGCAGATGAGAACTTTTCTTTCAATAAGAGGCACTTAATTTGTTCTGTTCTTGACAAAAAATAATTTTTGGTTAAACCAGATGACATCTCTGTAGTTTTCTTGCAGTACCATTCAAAATTATTTCAGCACTCCATCTTAACTCATTTAGACATGCTTGTGTAATGTACTAAGGCCTGATCTGGTCATACAAGCAATTTATCTTGCTTGTGGGCAGTGTTTTGCAGCCTGTGCAGAGCATTGTAGTATTGTGACTTAGATTGCTATTTTAATCCGATGTAAAATAGATTTTGTTTACACTGTAGTCACAGTATAGAAACATCCTTAGTTTGCAGTAAGAGCTGACTAAATCAGAGGTAACCCTAGTGGATGGATGGCTATGGCTTGATGTTCTGTTCTTCTAACTGACTCCACAGTAAAAATGTATCATTAGTATAAAGGGATAGTGGGTATACAGACTGTATTGAGAAAACTTTGCAAGTCTGCTAGTTCTTCCAATAGTGAGGAGGGGCAAGTAATCACTGAGAAAGTTTGGCCTCCTCTGATCTTCTCCTTTAAAACTTCTTTTCAGATACATTATTTACTTTAAAGCTTTATTCTGTCAAGACTAATTCTGCAAGGTAACAATAAAAAGAGCTCCACATGCTGGGTTCCTTTCATAAATCCTCCTGTGACTAACACGCATCTCTGCTTTGTGTCTCAGAATCTAGAACCCATGTTTCAGGGATAGATTTGCTACGTGATATCTTTGCAATAATCCATAGACACATCAGATCCCTAGATTTGTCACAAACTAAGGATTCGGAGTTTTCTTGTGGTATCAGAAATTCTACTGGGATATCTATAAGGTTTTAGGTTACAGTGACAGGATATTTTTTGTAAGTTCATAATGCCTAAGAAATTACTCCCTATACAGCTCCTTTAATCCTCTAGCTCCATGCTAGTTTTATTGCTCTGTGTGCACACAAGACTTGGAATACTGGTTAAGTCAAAATGTTTGTGTGTTTGGCTGATATGTCATTGTTAGGTGCATACAGTAAAACAAGCATTTGTGTGGTGCATGTCAGGAGCCTGAGCTCAGTTCACCCCAGTGAAGTAACTGCACAAGTCAAGTTTATAAGAAAACAACAGTGAAATACAGAGAAACAAATACTAAAGTATATTACTCCCTCCCTCCAAATCACACAGCAGATCACACTAGTCAAGCCTGTCTAGAATTAGCTAATTTCTTTAACTATTTTTTATATACTTCATATAATCTCTGCTTACTTAGAATCTAGTATTTAGATGAAAATATGTAATATAAAGTAGCAGAAGTATTTAGTAGGAAGAATTAGTGAGCTTTTATTGTTAATGTGTCTTTTACCTGGAATATACATTAGACTTTGAAAACCAGTGCTGCAGAGGGATCTGGATAGATTGAAGCACTGGGCCACAATTAATTTAACAAGTCTAAAATGCCAAGTTCTGCTCTGGGGTGCTGGTTGACAGCAGTTCAGAAGTCAGCAATGTGCTCTGGCAGCCCAGAGAGCAAAGTGTGTCCTGGGCTCTGTGAAACACTGACCAGCTGCTCAGAAGAGAGGATTATCCTGCTGCATTCAGCACTGGTGCAGCCTCACCTGCCTGCTGTGTGCACTTCTGGGCACCCTCATTTAAGAAAGATGTGAAGGTCCTTGTGTGTGAGCACAGAAGGGCAGCGGAGCTGGTGAAAGGGCTGGAAGGAGGTGTCCTTTGAGGAATGGCAAAGGGCTTGGACTTGTCTGGTTTGTAGAAAGGAGGCTGAGGTGTCCTCATTGCCCTCAACAGCACCCTCCAGAGGGGAAGGGGACAGGGAGGTGCTGAACTTCTCCCCAGAGAAGGTACCCCGTGAAGGGATGTATGGGAATGGTTCAAAGCTGTGTCACGATGGGTTCAGACTGGACGTTAGGAAGCATTTCTTTACCAAGAGCATGGTCAGAAACTGGAACAGGCTTCCAGTGGCAGTCAGTGCCCCAAGCCTGTCAGTGTCTTAAGAGGCATTTGGACAAGGCTCTTAAAGCACACTTTAACTTGGTCAGCACTGGGTGATTGTTGTAGGTCCATTCCAACTGAGATAATCTATTCTAAAAGCAATATTTGGTTTAACAATGGGAGATAACAATGGCATCCAGTTAGTAAGGGCTAATAAACCAGCAAGTGCCTTGTTTAAAAAGAACACTTTTAATACCAATGCATTATCTTTTAGTGCACTATGTGACTGCCAAGTTAATAGAATTATTTTCCTTTAGTTTTGGTAAGAGCAGATCAGAGTCTAAATATTTGCTTTCAGTACACGTTAAAGAAATGCCTAAGCTGAAAATTGAAAAGAGCTCCTGTTCACTGCATAGTGATCAAAGCATGACCCCTTACTGGCAAGAAAAAGAAATTGAAAACTAATTTCAAGGTTCAGAATTAATTCTCTGTCAAATTGACAGAAGAGAGCCTACACTAGAATACATTTAGCATAAATGTAGAACCTTCTCTTTATCTGTTCCTTTCAGAGTGCAAATTATTACTTTGATTTCATGGTTCCATAGCACAAGCATTTTAAAAGTTAGCTGTCTGAATTTGGTCAAATATCTACAAACACAGGCTTTTTACCAAATGAATCTATCAGTTTGCTTCCTATTAACATCACTGTTCTCTACTGATGACCTTTTCCTGAATGTGTGCTTTTCCCTCTTCCCTGCAGTAATTGCTGGAAATGATTGTCATGTAAGGAGCTGGCTATGGCAAACAGGAAACATCAAAGCACTGCAGCCAGCATGCTGGATCACAGAGCCAGAGCTTGCCCGACTTCATCTCACAACAGGGAGCCTGAAAATGAAGAAAGTGACCTTCCCATTGAAGATTATGCAGCAAAGGAGGCAGAACTAGCAATTGTGAGACCAGGCAGTCCTACCCCCGTGGAACATGAGTGCAATGACCATAGTGGAGATGGCGACTCCAGCTCTGACTATGTAAACAACACTTCTGAGGAAGAGGACTATGATGAAGGCTTGCCAGAAGAAGAGGAAGGGATCACATACTACATTAGATACTGTCCAGAGGATGACAGTTACCTGGAAGGAATGGACTGCAATGGGGAGGAGTATGCTCCCCATGAGGAACACCATGTTGAAACAGATGAATGTCAGGAAGCTGTAGAAGAATGGGCTGAAGGTAAAATTCAGCACCAAGATGAAAATGAGGTGATGGACAGGCAAGAGTGGCAGGAAGGTCAAGATAATGGCATTCAGATTTTGGAGGATGAAGCATCATCTTTGGAGATTCAAGACCAAGAAGAAAACATACAGTACTGTCAAAGTGAAGGTGACTATCCGGACTATTACCCAGCAGAGGCTAATGGAAATTCCCAGGGAATATCACCATACCATTCTAGAAAAGAGGATGCAGAGCTGGAAGAGCAGGAAGAGGACATTGACCAGATTGTAGCAGAAATCAAAATGAGTATGAGCATGAGCAGTATTAACAGTACAACAGAAATGAGTCCAGAGCACACTGGGACTGAAAACATGGCACATGACTACAAAGAGACTTGTTCAAAGGGAGAAGCTGTTCACAGTGCTAACAGGCACGAGGGGAGGCCAAAATCACTGAATATCCCATCTGCCTCTAAGCACAGTGGAGATGTGCATCGAGGTTTTAAAGCAAAGTCAAGAACCCCAGAGGACAGACAGAAGTGGCCACAGGAGCAGGTATGAGGTGCTCTTTTTAACCAGACTGTCAGAGGCATTATGCAAGTGTTATGTTACTTATTCCAAACTAAATTAGCAATATTTATATATATATATAAAACAATATGTAAATATACATTTTAGCAATATTTTAAATTTTATTGTTGCAGTCACATAATCGCATGATGTGTTTAGAAATAGGTGCTAAATGTGATCAGCATATGTAGAGAACTAGCAAAGAGGTTTTGCACAGAAAAGAGACAATTCAAACAAAGGTATTCCAGATGAATGGGGAAAACCCAGTTAGTTTACATTATTTTCATTCTGCAGTGATACTCTGGAGAAACTTAAAATTGGGGTCAGCATTGAAATAGTTGACTTTTTTTCCCCATTAATAGCTCCTGTACCATTGCCTTAGTGGTTGATTACTTTTTGTTTTCAATAGAACATATGTCAAATCTAGATACTGTATATGTTAAAAAAACCTGCAAAAAGTACTTGCACGTTGCTGTGGTTTTTTACTAACTTGACATATCTTGACCTTGACAAGAAGGAAGAAGTAGGAGTTTCACTTGTACCAAAAACGCTGTTAAGCAGTTTTATCACAAGAATGATGTAGAGGTTAATTTAAACTGTGCACAATCTTTTCTTGTTGTAATGCTGAGTGCCAGAAAGAGAGTCTGAGAATGAAGCTCAAGCTCTTCTAAAGGAAAAGTGTGACTTTTTTCCCCTGAAGTTTCAAATTGAATGTGGTTACTTCTTAGAGAAACACACCTCATTCCCTAATGTCATTTCAAAGACTTGACTTTGCATCTCTAAAATTATATGCAGTTGAATATTAGTTATCTTCTGCAATGAACAGATCTACCTAAAAGAGGTAAAACATAACATGTACTTGGACAACAAACTAGTAAGGATAAATGAATTATTTTGCCTTATCTTTAATTAAAATGCTTTATTAAACTTCAGATGCATAAGTTTCCTGTTTCAGCTTTACCAACTCTGTAAATAGGATTTTCTGTAGTTAAGTTCCCCACAGTTAAACAATTTAATCTAGGTGATTCCATTAAAAAGACATTAAAATATGTTAATTCCTCTGAAAAACAGTAAAAGGAGATCAAATGTTTAAGTATATGCTGATGAAACAGGTCGACCTTCATTATAATTGTGAACAAAAAAAGTCTTAGGGGGATATTTTCAGATTTCCTATATCTGCAGCAAGTTTTTAATATTCATTACTACATTCTATTTTCAGAAGTATAATTATAACCAAATTGTGCAACTTACTATATTCAGGGCCCTACTGCCAGCATAAAAGTCCCTTAGTGAATAAGCTTGCTGATGTTGAATGGTTTGAACAGTTACTAGGTGTTGGCTGGGTGCAGAGAGGTTGAGGTAGCATGTTTTAGACTTGGTGATGCTTTCTCCCAGCAGCTACTACTGGGAACGTTGCTCCTCACAAGTTCTCAAAATATTTGCAGAACAAAAGACAAGAGGGGTTCTGGAATAAGAAAGAATTCCTCAATGCTTGACTAAGTAATTGTGGAGTTTTCCCCCCACTGAAAGATTGCCCATGCAAACAATATTCAAAATAGACTTTCATTTCAACAACTTTTTGTTGTTTTAAAGTTCATTTATCAGAAGCTGAGCTGAACCACATTGTGCCTTTGTCATTCTCAACAGACTGTGAACGGCTGAGGGTTGTCTAACACCTTATATTGATATTGCTGCCCCAGTGTGAAAAAAACCAAAAGCACCCAAGTATTTCTGAACTGCCTGTCTGAGCTTTAATTGTTATTTCTAGTCTGTCTCGGACCAATGCCTTCGTCTTGTTTAATAATGAAGGAAGCACTGCTGTGATAGGTAACCCCTGGCTGGATGAAGCCACTGAGCTTATACAATCACTTAATAGCAACCACAAACTGTCTTAATGGATAGAGAGCACGGGACAGTACAGAGTGTTTCATTCCTTCAGACACGAGGACAGGAAATTAGAGATACAGCAGTACAGGTATCTACTCCAGATCAGCACACAGGGCTAAACAAACTGGGTGACAAGGCATGCATTTCATTTGTAAGAAAGGAGACAGGACACAGCTGCTGTGGGCAGTTCACTGAAGAGAAGAGCTCAAGCCTCCAAGGCAAAAAGGTGTGAAGAGACAAATGGAGACATGAGGTAATTCTCCCTCTCCCCACGCCAAGCCTCCAGGGATATAAAAGAAAGAGTGAAAAACAAGTTCAATAAGCTTTGGCAAGCATTACTTGAGTGTGTGTATCATGACAAGACTGGTGTTGTGTTCTCACCTACTGCAAGTTATCATTCTCAGCTTTATCTAAAAATCAGGCTCATGGTGAAGGCATTAGAATAAGAGTTCAGTATCCATTTCTGCCGAAGTTTTTTTTCTTAATAGCTCTTTAAATGTCCTTAGCACAAGGTGTGGTTGGACATTTAGCAATAATACTGGACCTCAAAGAATTTAGATAAAGTACAGAGAATTTTGTTTTTCTTCTGGGGTATTCAATTCTTTTAATATTTACTATAAAATGTCGAAGGGATGGATGGAATTAGGACTGCCTAAATGAACCTGTGTCTCATTTGTGAAACCAAGACAGCCATAATTTTAACTACAATATTTAAACCAACTGCAATAATTCCATTTCTTTCATAGGGAAAGGAAAGAAACCCAAGGCTATTGTCAGTGCATTTGCATGCTAAACTTACTGTTTGCAGAGAACAGGCTCTTAGAAGAGCCTTGGTTTTGTCACCTTGCTAAAAGATCTGTTATAAGTGTGCATCTCACAGTACAAAATACCATGCTGAAAGGGATGACAGAGGCATACATATTCCATATAGAGCAGTTTTTTGCCTCAATTATCTTTAAATAAATATATATTTGAATGCTTCCAGGTTACATCAAGATATACTATGTGTATCTGTTTTTGTAGACAATGTGCAAGCAGGAAGGTGCATTTGTTGTTTTGTGCATGTAGTGTGCTATCCTTAGCTTTGTCACGTTTCTGCTCTCCTCCTCTCCTGCCTCATTCAGGTAGTATTACTGCTTATTATAACATTTACATTCCTTTAAAATACACAGCTATTAATTCTTAGTGCATGATAGATGCTAACGTTCTGTTTGCAAGACATTTGCTATATAACAAGTAAACAAATGTGATTTCAAAGGTTCCTGTTGCTAGGTTTGCACCAGAAAACAGTTACTTTTTAAGAAAGACCTGACAATTTACATAGAAGTAAAAACAAAGTAAGCATCTCATTTGACTTTCAGTGTGGGTCAGTCTCCTGTCTTAAATACACATGCTCAGGCTTGAAAACTTCAGGCTTAGATAAGCTTAGCTTGTTTAGTCTTTTTTTGTAAATACTTCTAGGGAAGCAATGAAGGGGATGATTGGCACTAGACAAGTCTGAGGGAAACCTAGAATACATTTAGAGTTGTGCTAAGTAGTGAGCTCTAACTCACTGCTCAGCACAACTCATTCCTTGCAAGTTTTCCATGCTTATTTAAGAAAGGCATCGCATCTGTGAAGTTAAACTGACTATTTTGGGTATTCTGTAACAACTCAAAGTTAACAACTCCCTCAAGCTAAGAGTTTCCCCCACACCCATTTGACATCTTGGTCATCTCTCAGCGAATTGTTAAAGTATCGCATGAATAAATTTTCTGTTTTTAACTTCCTTTCATATGTTTCACCTATAGCAGAGAAATGGAGTATGGTCAGACATGCTACTGATGTAATTCTCCTGAATTACCACGGTTTTTAATGTAACATAAACATGAATTAACTGACAGGTGTATGTTTGGATGGAAGAAGATAAACTGAATGTCTCCTTCAACTGACAGCAACACATGGTACAACCTGAGAATTTAAATATATGTGGTATTCCCGTGAAAAGTAGTTGCTTTTTGGAATGCTCTTACATTTGCTTCAAGGTTAGCTACAATACTGTTGGTCTGGCACACTAATAATCAACACAGAAACAGCTTTACCAGGTGAAAAATGAGAGTAATTTCCTGTTGCAAATGTGTGCTTGTACTGCACAAAATATGAGCAAGGGCTGGTCTAAACCAAAGCTGAAACCACAAAAAGATTGTCTCCAGTTCACTGCAACATATCCTGTCCTGCTTCCTTCCCGCAAAGCAGGATGGCATGGGGCAAGTCCCAGCCCCATCCTGCCACTCCCTGACTGCATTTGGAACTTCAGTTTCTCCTGCTGCACGTGCAGAATTAGCATAATTAAAGAATGGTAGAAGCAGTGAAGAGAAAAAGCAAAACATTGGACAGCAGCAGAAATAATAACCAGTGGAAGATGTCTCTTGCACTAATGTAGCTCACTTAAGTAACTGCTTCTCTGGAACCTCCTGTGTGGCAGAGTTTACTCAGTTCATCCCAGCTAGGATCCTCTGGCACTGGCATGGCTGAGAGCTATTTCTGCTGGGCAGGGGCTGAAGATGGCTATGGGACTCAATACTTGAGCACTGACAATTTAATCAGCCCTTGTTCCTAATGTCTACTCCCAGTAGACTTCAGACTCCTGAGAATGTGTTCTCTCCTACCTTGTGCAAGCAAATCTATTTACCAACAGTAAAAGAAAATGTTTTTCACAGCACCAACACCCTACCCCACCTATACTCTTTTGAAGAAACAGGAATTTGCCATGAAATTTGCCTCCTTTACAAAGGAGGACCTCGGAGGGAAGTCTGTTTTTGAATGATGCTGCCTGTGACACTGAATCCTACTGCTTCTCATTTCTCAGTCACTCTTTCATAACACTGGCAATACCTTTGAGAACCTAAGCAAATATGCTTATGCAAACTGCCCTAGTAGGGACACCACAAGCTCCTGCAGTGTTACTCTGCTTTCTCAACTTTCATATAGGCTGTGTCCTTATACTCCTTCAACACAGACACCCAGGGACAGATAAAAGACCCCTACAAAAATTTGTAAAAGAAAATTTCACAAAGTCATCTTTTTTTGTCTCTTTTTTTCCCATCCAACAGCTTTGCACATGTCAATGCTGCTACTGTGTTTTCCTTGCCTGTGCTGGTAGAGCTCAGTACTGATAAAAATATTTGTTTCCTTCTCTCAGCATGGGCACAGTGCTCTGCTGCTGCAGAGTCCAAATCCAGGAGTATTTTGGCTGTAAAAGATTTCACCTTCAGAACAGTGTGAAGAAACTAAGATGATAGACAGTTCAGAAAATGTGTATCTTAGGAATGTCTTGCTGGAAGTCAGTCTGAGTGTTATGGGATGCATTTGAGAACAGTTTGTAGAAAACTCGAGTGGGTGTAAATGAAGAGTATTAAAGAAGGTTTCTGCATTCTCCTGTGTGTTCTAGGCAGCTGTGGGGCACAACTATTAAATTGCTGTTACCAAGTAACAGTTCCCAAACTTACCAAGTACTTACTGAAAAGTGCTAAACAGTCCAAACAAAACCAGTTTCTCTGTGCTAATTGGCCAAGTCAGATTTTTAGCAATCAGCTAGACCAGTAGACAGCAAGATGGTCTGCTACCAGAAGCATTAGTGACAAAGTCCTCTCAGGAAGTTTAAATCAGAAGGCAGCATGTGCTCCTAATTACATCTCTCTAAGAATTCAGCAGAGCTATTTCTCTGAAACTCATCATGGCTGTTTCTCAGTTTTAAATATGTGCAAGGACAAAAGAAAAAAATGGTTCTTTGAGGTGATAAAAATAAATTGGCAATTATTTTAATGCCTATTGAAATTTGATAGAGTATTGAAATAATTTTGTGAAATGCTTAGATCTCTAACTTACTCTATCTCCTCTTTTCCTAAACTTGGCTTGCTTACAGCTACTCCTCAGAAATATTTTTCTCTTCACTCGAGAAGTGTAATAGCACCAGCACTAAATTAACACATAAGTAATAGAATCTTTGTGAGAGAAGAGTGTGAAGTCTGACCTTTTTTCCTGTGATCACAATCAGAAAACCTTCAGCTAGTCAAGACCTGCCTCATTCAGAGTCCATCTTTGTAAGAGAATCCTGCTGGGCCAAATTGCTCCTGCTGACAATGTTACCAATGTTAATGACAACTAATGCAGTGCTCAGGCAGGTACATTAGGCCTTTCCACTACACATCACCAGCCTTCAGGAGGGAGGTTATTTCACTTGTGCCATTTAATAGGAGTAGCACTGCCTTAACAGACTCGATACTAGGCTACCACCTTTTCGTTTAAAGGATATTTTAGATGTACCTTGAGGTGAAGACCAATCACCCAATGATAAACTGCAGAAAACTACCCATCACAAGAAACTAGAAATGGAGATTTTGTCCTTAAGTAGCAAACATAATGCCCATCTGCTTTGGTTTTCTTATGGAGACAGACAACAAACCTGGATGGAAGGTCAGTCGGATTTATAGGGTTACTTGTTCAACACGTAACAACAATTTTGCATTTACCACAAAACATCTCTTCCCCAAGAAGACTGGGGTTTCTTTTTCCCTAGAGCTACCACAAGGAACCTTCTTCAACTGGAATCCACCACAAAACATCCCTTTTCCAAAAAGCTTAGTCATCTTCAAGAAGAGTTGCAGAATACATACATCTTACAGAAGTACACTTCTTCATTATTTGCTAATGTTAAACAGCGTTGCTACTAAAGAGATGGGCAGGTGTGGAACAGAAGGCTCATTATTCAGATGTTTAAACATAATAATAAAGCATTACCACACCTTTGAGCTCTTCTCTCAGACAAATTCTGAATAAATCAGAGAAAGGACTAACCTGCTGCTTTCCAGGAGAACGTTCCCCAGTAGGAAAGTGCTTCATCAGTGCCCAGCATTGAGGATGGAGGGTAGCAGCTGTGAGGAGGAGCAGTGTGGCTGAGATGAGTGTTTGACTGAAAAAGCCAAACAGCTCACACTAGAGCAAACAGCCAGGTGTTAACAGAAGAGCAGAACTCACTTCTCACCAGCCCCCACCTCCAACTGAGAGAGAGTTCAAGCTGCAGGAAGGGGTTATAAAGGTGGTCTGGGTGCCTGGGAGGGGCCCAGATTGGTGAGAGGAGACCCCATGTGCCCCCAGGCTTGGTAATTAACCATCAGGACTGGGCTGGCCAGCTCATGGGGGAGTTTCAGGCTTGTTGAGGAAAGGTTTCCACAGGTGCTTGAGTGACTTCAAATCAGTACAGTCTGATTTTCCTCTCAGCCTAAAAGTGACATTTTCTGCTGCTTCATAATCCTTCACATGCTGGACACTGCCTCAGTACTTGCTCAGAGGCAAAGGTATTAATAACGCTACACCTGTAATATTTTTATGTCCTTGCATTGCAGAATCTTCTATCAGAATCTTATCCTAAGGTGAGAGATTTTTAATGTAGCTGTGCCCCTCTGTTAGTATGCAGTCAATTCCAAATTTCTGGTTTAGTTTTAGGTCCTGTTCTAAACTGCAAACCAGGGTATAAACTAATTATGTCTTGTAAGTGTTGCACTCACACGTGATTTTTCTTGCTGTCATAACACTCAAACCAGCAACATAAATTGGAAACTCTGTAAGAAACATGAAGAAAGCAAGTATCAAGTATGATAATTTACTTCACATTTGTCAGATCACTTGGGAGTATGAACCAATTTCCAACCTCAATGAATACCAGAATTTATATTTTCTAAAAATGATACCATAAAGGAGCTCCAAAAGAGTCCCTTCATCCTTGGTCTAGAAGCATCTTATTTCATATGTCCAAGACTACATTGTTTGTAGCTGTGGATGGGAGATGCAGCTCTGCCTACTCTGCATGGTTCTATCCTTTGTAAGTCTTCTGCAGTGAAAGGGAAGTCCTTCCACCTGTACTTCCTTCTCCAGGCATTTGTTGGGCACAGAGAGTCTGAGAGAGACACAGCTCCCCTGACATGGGCTGCTGCTGAGGGCTGTGCTACCTCCAAAGCTGGGAAGATCTCAGTAATGTGATATTAGTCAGTTTTGTTGTCAGGAAGTGCTCTTCCCTCCCCATCAAGGCTTTTTTTAGATAGCAAAGTGTTACAGATGTGTCTAAAGAAATGGATGAACTCTTTGTACCTGAGATTCTGCCTGATTAGTCTGGGGCTCCTAAACACATAGACAAAACTCTGGGGGAAAAGTAATGGCTTTCATTTTCAGACGCCAAATAGTAAGAAAAAACATTGGTTATGTTCCTTTTAGAGGTGGTGTGATTGATCCCAACTCATTGTGAATTCTGCTTAGGCTTCTCTTTGGAACTGGGAAGTACACAATAACAACATATAAACTACATATATGACTGGGAACAAGTCAGCTTTTCCCATATTCCTGAAATCCTGAAAATAGGGCTTCCAGTATGACATATCACACATCATACGGCATTTTTATATGAAACCTCTGTATAAATCAAAACGGAGGAGCTATCCAAATGTTAGCCAGATTTTTTATTAGGACAAGTGTGGATTTACATATTTAATAATTACCACAGAGCACGATTGGTATTATGATCCCCAGGGCTGAATAAATCCGTTGTGATGGCAGATTTGAGGCAGCGACCTGTTTCAATGTTACAGCACCCAGGTGATGCTTACAAAAGCAGACAATTCTTTCTTTACATGCAGGTGCATTTTCAGTTCAGTCAAGTGTGCAGTAATCAGAACTGACAGAGCTCTAAAAATACTGACATTCTGTTGTACATAGCAGAGTTAATGTGTTTGCTGTCAGTGTTTACAGTTTAATGTATCTTCATTGTGGCCGTGTCATAATCCCTGCTTAAAGGATACTTGGTCTAAATCCTGCTACTTTAGGGAATAATGTATGATTATTATGCTTGTTTTATTAAAGTCCTCTAGTTATTAGTTTACCTCATTAATATATTTCACTGCACATCAACGCAGATTGCTCCCTATTAGTTTAGCCATGCAATATAATTAGATTTGTCTTGTCTCAAACAGAATAGTGGTTATAAGCAGGGATATGGAGAGTGTCCCAAGTCTGGGTATATCAGTTTATCTCAGATAGTCTTAAAGTCCTGCTTACTACTTGGGTGAATCTTTGCTTTGTATATGTTGTCTTAGCTGACAATTGTCATTACTGAGCTGTAATGTGCCTGCTTCATTGGCATATTTTGTTCTGCTGACTAAATATTAGTCATAGGGAGTAATTCGTCTAGAGGTGAACATAAAGGCTTTCTTTGCCTGCAGCTACACACTGCATTTGAAGGTCAGAAGCCAAGGAGCTACATTCTCATTTAACATGCAGGCTGACCATTTCCAATAATCCTCAGTGGTTTCCATTTGCACAACTATCAATACAAGTTTTTATTTCTGCAGCTTTACAATGGCAGTGGTATTTAGGCCCTCATTTTTATATGTAATGGGGAAACTAAGAAAGAAGGTAAAATGAAATATCCTAAACCATAAAAATTTGTTCCAGAAGTCATCTTGGTTTTCCAGATTTCTAACACTGAAAATCTGAGCCATGAAAATTTTGCTTTCTTGGTCCATGCGGGACATGGGCACTCTCCATGTCGGGTGCTGGTTCTGTGTGACTTGGGTCAGGTCTGGAAAAGAAATCCTGCCCCTGAGACTACTGGAACAGGAAAAAAGGGAGTGTTCTGTAGTTTAAAAGACTTAGTGTTTTCTTTGTATATGATTTTATATTTTCTCTTTTACATTTCTTCTGAAGCCTGAGGTTCTGCTGCCAGCATCCTGTAGATTTGCTTGGCCTACGAGGAAGGAGATGCTATGAAGTGTCTCCCACAAACACAGCATCCTACATTCAGTGCTAGAATTCTGTTTGTTTTGTCAGAGGTGGCCATTAGGGCTGTTTTGATTTTGTCCAGTACTGAGAATAAACACATTTGAAAATTCTGACTTTGCTTCCTGACTTATTTGAACATGTTAGCATTTGACTTAGTTTCATGGGAAAAATTTGCATTGACATGAAATAATTTAAATTTAAATCAGTACTGTAACTGCTACTTAATGATAATTGAAACATCCTATTATTTACCTCAAAGTAGATATTTTATTATAATTAAACAGCCTAACATTTTTATATGAAAATGATATTTGCTAAATTACAGTAGGAAATTCCGACTGCTTTATCACATTATAATATTTCAGTACTTGTAATGAATATTGATTGTACCTAAATAACTACAGATAAGTAATGGAGAACATGCTGAATAGAGTTTCATATGTTAATGTTTTGTGAAGTTTTATTGAAATTTAATTTAATCTGGTCAAAATTTTCTGATTATCTTTGCACCATTGACTTCCACTGAAATCTCTACTTTGTTTTGAAGCTTTTCAGAAAACAAAAGGGTCTGAAATCCTTTATTTTGTCTTGCAGATGTGCAATGGTTTAGAGCAGCCCAGGAAGCAGCAGCGTTCAGACCTCAATGGCCCAGTTGATAATAACAATCCCCCCGAGGTAGGTACTTGGGGCTGCCACTTGTGCTGCTTGGCTTCCTGCAGCAGCAGGGAGGGCAGGCCTCACATTGTCAGCCCTCTCTCTCTCACACACACACACTTAGGCTCTGTTTCTATTCCTGAACTGACAATAAATACCATACCTGCCTACTCTGAAAAGACTTTGAACTATACCCATGAATTTTTGCTGCCTCATTCATTTTATGTAACTGTCTATGGCATGTACTCAAGCTTAAAATTTTCTAATGACATACAGAATAGGGAGAACACTTCAGGAGGTCTCTTTTTCGATTATTGGAGTGCAAAAGTGGCATCCAAAAGAAATCATGTTCTGCTTCCATTCCTCCCCCTCCCAGTGTCAGTCCTGGCTGAGTCAGTTGTGAAGAGACACTGTGATAGACAGACCACTCTTGTCACTGAAGACTGGAGCAAAGAAGACATCTGAGAATGCAGAATGAGTTATGCTTGGGGCTAGACACAATGAAATGAAATTGAGACTTAAAAGCAGAAGTCTCTTATCTCAAAACCATAACATATTTAGCCTGTAGCCTGTTATATTAACGAAGAGGAACATTTCTAAAGCCTTTTCTCATAATGGAGAAATCAGCCTCTTTCCTGGAAATGGGAAAGATTGAGCAGGCTGGCAAGAGACAAAGAATGGAAGGACTGTACCTGTTTACTGAGACGAGGGACTGTAGCATAAAATGAGCACTGTTGTGACCCCAGCTAGGATAAAGTATAATTCTATGTACTGAGCAGTCAGGGACAGTTCCTTTTATTCACTGACTCAGAATGTTGCTTTGTAAAACATTGTTAAATGGTTTTTATTGGAAATTTGGGATATCACTAATAGGCAATGTGATCTAGTAGGCAACTGATTATATTGGGAATTGGTGGTTTCTATTGCTCATTTGACACCTGACCTCATTTTTTTGTCTGGTGGGACATTAAAGTACTTTGAGACTCCAAGTATGGAGGACTCTGTGACAGGCTGGGTTAATGACTGTGATGGAATGTGTTCAGTGTGCTAAACAATGGCTGTGTGACAATATAATAAGAATTCACTTCATTGTGTGAAAGTTATTTTGTTACAGCTATATCATTTTTATTTCTCAACAGACAAAGAAAGTGTCTTCCTTTCCAAGTTTTGTTGATGGTAAGTTTGACATCATCCATAGCTAAATTAGGATAAAGTGGAAGTAAAAGCTTTAATATATATAAAAGATCACACTTCTGAAAACCAGTCACACCCAAGAGAATACAGCTGAGAGGTATGGAAGTATTTAACATTTTCGAGTCTAGTGGTGATATAAAGGAGGAGCAGATAGAGCTCCCAGAAGGATTCAGGTGAAAATGAAGAGGCTCTACAAATCTGGAAGGGGTTAAAAAGGCTGCAACAGTGGGCCCCAGCAGGAGATTTATGAACATATATAAGAGCACTGTGTTTTTCAGGGCCCATTATTGTACTCTGGGAACCTCAGATGTCAGCACAAATGGAAAGGTTCTCCTGAACTGACCAAACAATGGTAGTGCAAACCTCTGTTCAGGAGAGCAAAGCTTTCACATGTTTCTTCAATCTCTTTTGCAGTGCTATTACATATATTCTGTTTGAAGAAAAGTAAGTCAATTTATTAACAAAAGAAGGTGGAGAGAAATAAAATAGGATTGTACTGAAAAACATTATCATTCTCTGATTCACTGACAGCTGAAGAACTTTTTATAGGGAAAATACACACAGCTCTTCCTGCAAAGAAAATGTCTGCACTATAAAGTGAGAAAAGACAGTAGGACACTTTCAAGAATCTGATACCTTAGATCTGTCATGAATACACACAATAGAAACCTTAAAAGAATGCGAAAAACTTAATTTCTAATGCCATTCTCAGCTCAGGGAAAACTTAATGCAATTTAGAATAATATTAGGATATCCAACACATTTTTCTTTTATTCCCTGATCTCACCATCTTGACAAGCATTTTCTATTTTCAGTAATATATTTTAAGAACTAGAACAAATGGAAAGTTCAAAGATTGTCCCTTCAGGTTGACATCTGAGGACATTACACAGAACACTTGGCTGGTACTGGCTAACAGGCCCTACATAGAGGTAAATTTAAATGCATTCCCCAAGGGTGGCAGAGACAAGAAAGGAAGCTGATGCTTTGTATCAAGCATCTGCTGATTGTACAGTGGACAAGCATAAGGCAAGGCCAGCATGCACAGAGACAAAAAAGCAGGTGAGACAATTCCTCCCTCACAGTGCTGCAGATACAGCTACACATTTTAATTTTACTGGGATAAAAAGTTTATGTCTTTTTCTTCACGCACCAGCCGGCTCACTACTCTGTTGGAAAGGGGTCAGGATACCCTTTACATAATACAACACCTTTTTTTAGTTCAATCATTTTGCTTTCTCTGATTTTTTCTATAGTGGCACAGTATGTGAGGATAAGCTGCCTATTAGGCTGTTTCTATTGCAGGTATTATATGGCATTGTCTAATACAAATAAATACATGGCTCTCTAGGAGCTTATGATAGCTTACATGACTGCTCTTGAATTCAAAGAAAAATACAGGCTTTATTATTAATTTTTATGTAGAGTCCCAAAAAGTATGGGGCCCTTCTGCACATTAGAAAAGATTCTGCCAGCTAATGCTGCTGTTGTTCCCTGAGCTTTGACAGCAATACCACAGCCATATTCTGGTTCTGTTCCTATTCAGTTTTAAAGCACTTTCAGCATGACTCCTTAACTACAGTAGCTATATCTATGCTTCTAGTAATACATAATATTTTTCATATGCCATTGTGAACATAAAAAATGACTTATCATCCATCATATTGAATGATAACAGCCCCAAAAATATTGGAAATGTGTTTTGCAAATGTCCTTAGGTGTTAGAATTGTTTCGGTAGTAGTACCACTACATGCTCGGAGTAGTACTTAATTCTATGTTCAGTGCTTCTGGCTTTTCTGCACTCTGTCCTATCACCATAAATCTTATTCCCTTACACAGTAACAAGCTTGATGAAGCAAAGAAATCAGTCAGAAAATGGAAGCTGTAGATGGACATCCTGAAAGGTGCCTTATGCCCTGTGTCCATTTACTGCTTATGCAAAATCTGCTGTGGTGCCACACATCCCAAGGTCTCAGGGACTTCATGGAGTGTGATTCTTCAGAGGAAACTGAACGTCTGTGCTCACAGTGCAGTCTCTAAATACTGTCTGAATCCTTGTTTGGTGATTTTAGATAGGTGTAAAAATGCATTCCTAACAAATTAATGAATCCATTTATGCTGAATTAATGACTTTTTTGGTTGAGTTTTCCTTTTTTTCTTATTTTATGAATACAAATGTTAATTTAAAAATGTTTGGACCTTGTCTACTAAGTCTAGAAATGCCTTTATACTTGTTACATTAGTAGATCAGCAGAAAACCAAGTCATCTCTATTGTCTTGATAAGTGCAGAAATTTGCAGTTAGATTTTTCAGAGATAGATATCTGATGTTTAAGCACCAATAGTCAACATAAAATTCCAGCCTTTGCTCACATCAAGCTAATCTTCACGTTTGAAACCTGTTTCTGCTTCCCTTCCTCATCAGTAAGCCTTTACACATGCTTGCAGTCAAGGGCATGCTTAAGTGCTCTGATGAGCTGGGACCTCAGCCAAGTCTGCATTTTTGCATTATTTAAAGCAGACAGAGATAAGAGAAGAAAACACCCAGGTGACCTAATTTGACCCTGGCAAGTTTCAGTACCATTCCATCCTTCCAAGAGATGTCTTGTTTTACCTGACAGTTGCTTATATTGCCTTCATGATGGGAAATGTATGTTGGAAATGTTTTCTGCCTAACATGCCTTTTTTATTTTTGGTCTTTTTTCCCTGTATTGTCTACTCCTGTAAGCATTTTCCGCATGCTGACTGATACATGATGTAGCTGACTTTGTTGCTAGTGTAATGATTCTGCAAAACATCATTTTTTAAAGCTATGAAGACATGATGTGACAACATCCAACCAAAAAAGCCCCAGTCTTTAAGGAATCCAAATAAACAAAATTAGGATTATAAAATTGCTTAACACTGTAGGTTATTTCCATGCTCAAGAATTTTTTCATACAAATTAGTTAAAAACACCGTTGCTGTCACCAAACAGCCAAGGCAGGAGAAGAAATGGTTGTTTCCTTTGTAGCATCCATGGGTTGCACAGACCCCAAAGATACCCTGGGCATTCTGCTTGATGTAGTAATGATTGTATGAGAATTTGCACTAAGAATTGCAGTTTTACTTGTCTTCAGACACAAAACATTTCAAGAAAATTAATCTAAATTACCTACTAAGGGAGTTTACTTAAACTGATTTAAACATGTGGGTAAGCCTATTTCAGAGTTAAAGCAATCTTGATTCAATTTAGCCTCATTTACTTAGCCCGAAGTGAATGAAAGAAAACAAAATTAAAGCTACTTTAATTTTGAGTGAGCGTGTTGATGCAGGTATCTAATGAAGATTTGCAAACTTAACATTAAATTCACGTTGTTAATTAATTTCCCTCTCTGCTGCCCTTGAAACAAGATGTCAATGCAATGCAACATGAGTATTTTGTTGCATGCTGGAAGAAGTACAGATGTATGAGACTAAGTTTTAGACCTGAAAAAACGTATAGATATATATTATAACGTCATCAGAAGAGGTACCATACAAAATACACCACCCAGCTGCTTAAAAACATAATGGTACAAAAATGTAAGCAAAGAAAAGCAGCCCTACAGGAACAGAGTTCCTGTGGAATTTTCATTTTCTCTGATTTCATTTAGTGAATTAAGGCTGCAAGAACAAGGATTGGTTTTTGAGGTATTGAAAGACTTGGCCTTTATGAAGAGTTTCAGTGACTTTTAAATTACTGGCTTCTCAAGGATTTCTTTGAGGATTTTCATACTTCCAGTGGAGATTGTCAAGATATTTTTTATGCTCTCCCAATACTTCAAAAATTTTAAATTGCACTGAATTCTGTTCTGAGCTACAATGACTATCTAAACCATTACTGGATTTGTACAGATGTGATCTAAATAAAATGTGTTCTGTGGTATATAATTATCCTTTTGAAGTTTTTGATAGGAAACCAAATAACTCCAATTTGTGTGAGCACTGTTAGTTAATCTCAGGTCTCTGAAGAGTACAGGACTGGTATAAATATATATCTCAGTGTTTATATACCTTAAGTACTGAATTACAAAGAATGTGGGTTTTTGCAGGGGGTTGAGATTTCTGGCAGATGGATTTGAGATCTGCAGGGATGAATAAGTGTCAGCAACACTGCTTAAAGAGGAAAGTTGCTTCTTTTAATCATGTTTATATTCTGGTGGAAGACTTTTGCTAAATTAGAATGGGAAAATGAAGGGTAGGAAAGCTCGCTAAAAGATAGATGTGCAAACTACTATTTCAGTACATTTAATCAGCATAGCACGCCATATATTTTTTCTTTTCCACATAATAATCTTCCACATTGACTTGATTATAAATAAATTGAACTCTGAACAATAAACCTTTTTTTTAAATTAACATTCCCCTTCAGTGTCCTTTTTCTCCTCACTCAAGATTTTTATACTAAAAAAATGCATTAGAAGGTTGGCAAGTTGATCTAGCTCAAAGCACATTTCTTTTATAAAACTGTTGAGGAATAAAAAATGTTCACTATCAAGAGATTTCAGCCAAACTCTGGACTGTTCTTTCCTGTTGATCTAACCAAGTTGGATGTAAAGCTTAATAAATAAAGCTGAATAAAGAGGATGGTGAGCACAGTCCCAGCACTAGAAAGGTCGTTCAAGCCTCAATATCCCTCACTCAGTTTCTCATCTCCCCACTCCTTAGAGAGGCAGTAACTGTAAATGTCTCCTGTCAGTTCCAGGACCTTGTGAACCTGAGGACCTCATTGATGGAATCATCTTTGCAGCCAATTACCTGGGCTCCACACAGCTGCTGTCGGAGCGCAACCCTTCCAAAAACATCCGAATGATGCAGGCCCAGGAGGCAGTGAGTCGTGTCAAGGTAGGGGATCTTTGTGGGCTGGAGAATACTCTCTGATCCTTTGACAGCTGATCCCTGAATGGTGTGGGATCTGCAGCCTCAAACCTCTCCTGAGCTGCACTTAGGTAAGTATATAACTGTAAATGTGATTAGTTTCCAGTGCTTGCTGTAAAAATACATACAGCAAAATAGAAATTATTCCAGAGTCTATTCAGAATTCTTTGGAAGCTGTATAACAAGTTCAAGTATGAAAGACAAACTGCAGATTGCAATTAGAAAATATTCCAGTGGCAAAGCACGGGAGATTTGACTGTGGTTTTACCCTTCTGTTATTACTTCCTTTAACTTACTACAAATTGATAAAATTAGTCTCAATATTATTACTTTTGACTTTGTGTTTGGATTTGGTGTTATTTACAGTGAACAACTTCTTTTAAATAATGTACCATAGACTGCTTCATACATCTGTGTAAAGAAAATAAGTTTTTTGGTTAAGAATCCGAGTAGGAGATATTTATTTTAGAAGTTATTGTGCCTCTGCTGTAAATACCTCATCTGAATAAACACATGGTTAGAGGGAGATTTAATGCTAGGAGAAAAAGTATGTGCATAGTCAATGAAATATTTAATTGCTAAAAATTGCATTGTTTTGAAGAAAACCAGTTTGGAAAGGCCACTTACAAGAGATTGTCGTGACTGATGATTGATTTAGCATTTAGAAAGAAATGGAATGCAGGAAAGGTCCAATTCTTTAAACTTTCCAAACCTTTCTGTTTCTGTTTAGCATATTGTGATATCTCAAGCTACAGTAAGTGTTGATTGCAATTAACTCCCTAAAAACTGTTTTGTGTATTAATACCAACCCTACTCTGTCAGTGGTCCTTGACTACTCTAGACAGTCACGGCAGGGAGCTTGAGCTATGTTCTGCTCAACATGTAGATGTGTGATGAACGTGGAGAGAAACCTTGGGTTTAAGATGCATGTGCTACCATTTTTGACTGCTGTAAATTTGGCAGGATAAGTGTTGGGAGCAGCTGTTAACAGACAACACTTTGGTACCGATTCTTTTGTAATCAACTGTCAACGTGCATAACACCATGAAATCCAGTTATGCTTGAGAACTGCATGAGGTATAAACAAATCTTTCCCTCTTGCACCTCCTTCTCCCACTGCTCCCAATTTTTTAATTTTCAGCAGTCTGGATTCACAGTCAAAAAGTTTCCCTGACTTCCCACACTGTCTTTTCTCTTTCCCTGTGTGTACATCTGTCTGCATTCTTTTTTTTATGCTACTCCTCAGAGGATGCAAAAGGCGGCTAAAATCAAGAAAAAAGCGGTGTGTAAACTGTTTTTCTTGAATGCTAATGTTTACTTACATTTTTGTTGTCCTTGTTTTCCATGGAGTGTCGTGTCTTTCATTACAGATCCTCATAAAGTTGTCATTTTGGTTTCTTCTTTGGTCTGCAGTAGAATAGTGAATGGAGTAAAATGAACTCATTTTCTTCATTGTTCATTTGCTGCAGTGCCTGTCTGCTGCCCTTCTCCTGTTGAATACCTGTGATTTGTTTACTCCAGATGTACAGCCATTGTTATCTGGGAGATGTTTTTAAATGTAATGCTTATTTTGATTTTACTAACCAAAGCAGTAAGATGTATGTATTTCCTGTGCCTGGGACTTACTGTATATTTATTAAATTATTGTTGACATTTAAAACCAAAATAAATTCACCACATAGTAGCTGGAACAATTCATACAGGAAACATTGCACTCAGTTAAAAACAATACTTCAGATAACTAAATACAGTTGACAAAAATATCACCAAAAGGATGGAAGCAATACAAGTAGTCTCTGCCAAAGTATGTGCTTGCTTTGTGTTTTGCTAGAAGATAACTTGAATAAAATGAATCTGAATGAATTGTAGGCATAGCTAAGCCTTCCTAACTCCAAAAAAGAATAGCAAATAAATAATTCTCATCATGAGCCAGTGTCTGACCTAGGAACTGGTGCCAGCCTTTAGTCCAGGCTGAGACAGTCTGTGGCCATTTCATTCTGAGGCCGCTGCTGTGGCTGCTGCTCAGTACCAGTTGCAGTGGTGCCCTGTGGCCAAGCAGCCTGGAGCACCACAAATGTTCCTGCTGGACTAGAGAATTAGGGAAGCTCTTGGACAACGCTTCAGTGAGAGGCAGCAGCTGCTTTGCCACCTCTTCTCCTGTTTTCTCAGGTGGACAGAGCCAGGACTCACACTTTGGAGCATGGCATTACACTCTAATCTCTCTTGCTCTGTGAGCATGCCCTCTGATGGGCTATGGAAGT
Organism: Vireo altiloquus; assembly: GCA_013396875.1. Taxonomy (NCBI): domain Eukaryota; kingdom Metazoa; phylum Chordata; class Aves; order Passeriformes; family Vireonidae; genus Vireo; species Vireo altiloquus. The sequence continues at coordinate 496,272 of VZRF01001867.1, forward strand.
GCTCCCTAGTAAGCAGTGCTCAGAAGTTGCAGTCTAAAAGTCACCTGATGGCTTTCTGTGCTATGAGAGAAACATTAGTTCTCATTAGTTCTCTTAGAGAAACATTAGTGCTCAGTTCTTTATTTTCTAGGAAAAAAACAAAAAGCTAAAAAAAAAAAGTCCTAAACCCCACCAGAATCCTGAGCATCAGTTTGCACTTTTTTTGGTGAGTTCACTGAAGGTCTCAAGGGCTAAACAGCTGATGGGGCCTAAGTCACTTTTTCAGTTCTCTTACTTTATGTCTGGTGCCTCAAGTACTAAAGTGCATCAGTGAGAAAGTGAGGAAAAAACAGCCATACTTTTTCTCCTGTTTTGGCTATAAATAGAGATTTTTAATACTTGAGCTGTCAGTCCCACAGGCACCAAATTCCCTCTTACCCAGAAAGTCAGAGTAGGCTTCACTCCGTCTATGCAACAGATGTACTCTTTGCATGTCTTTAGAAACACCTTTGAATAGCCATCTCTGTAGTGGTTTAAAGCGCAGTTGCCTCACATCACATTATGCTTGAAGCAGTCAGTGAATTTGTCATTCTGAAAAGAAAATTAAAAATCCCCTTGTAACAAAGCATCTGTCTTTTAGACTTCAGAGGGAGATTCCCAGGCCTTGACTGAAGTGGATTTGTTCATCTCCACACAGAGAATCAAAGTTTTAAATGCAGACACGCAGGTAAGTTGGATTTAAACTCTTTGAAAATAATGTTGAGTTATGCTCTTATATGATTAGTGGGACACTTTATCAAACCTGGAAAAATTCAGGTATTGAAGATTCAGAAGGAGCTCCTATTGTTCTAACACTTGCCAATACAGTAAGACTAACACCAGTTTTGCTTATGTGATGGGTTGGAAGATGTCTGCTTGTTGCTGTAATTGAGCTAAATTTCAATTTAAAAAAAGATTCAAAAGCCTTTCAGAATGCATGCACACCGCTCCTCTGGAACAGTTTCAGAACTCAGATTTACAGTCCAACACGGAAGTCATTTGGTGCTTTGACTAAGCCATTCATATCTTGCCATTTTTAACACATAATCTCAATTTTTTCCATAAATCACATCTGAGCCACTGTCCTCTTGCCTAAGGTAAATTATTAACCGTTCGTATAAAAGCAGCATCTGGAGACTGCAGCAATAACCAGCCTCGTCTTCTAGGAATGCTTGTATATTCAATAAGAGGTGATCTTCATAAAAAGGAGTTTTTGAGGAATTTAAGACTAAATACATATAATTTCTAGCAATCTCAGGAGATCTCTTAACTTTGATCATACTTACAGAAAGTCTTCAAATTTTCATTCTTACGAGAGGCATTGAAAAGCCTCTCGTAAGAATGAATTTTAGCAACGTTTCGTCAAGTAAATAATGTCAAATCAATAATTTTCTTTTGTTTAGGGAATATATTTGTTCATGGCATAGAAGTGGCACATGTCATGTCTTGACTTAAATAAGGCTTTAATACCACATATTTTCTAGACTATATGATAGAACCAGGCTTAATAACTTCAGAGTGGTGCTATGTCTGATATATTGCCGTCTGTGTGGCAATGTAAAGAGAAAAATAAAGAGTAAGACTCACAAGCATGTTTCTCTAATTTTCTGTTCTACTGTTCAATATTTTCATAAACAAGAGAAAATGATTATTGAACTTGAAACTTGGTGTACCAGATCAGAGTTCAGAAATATGGCTAAATGAAGAAATGAGCTGAAACTATAAGAGACACTTAACAAAAGATAAATGTAGCACTCTACATTTAGGGTTTTGGTTTAATTGCTATATAATTTGTTTTTCTAACAATGGAAACCATGAAGAACCTTCTTCTTCCTGAAATTTAGGAGAGCATTACTGTCCTTTAATGTGAGGGTAATGATAGTATCTGCACAAAATGAATTATTTTTCTTTTAATATAAGCGGATGTCCTTAACATGCCACTAGAACTCCCAAGAGATGAGCCAGATGAGTGGAATAGTCCATCTAACATGGGCAGCAGTATTTACAACCTGCCATGCATAAATCATCCTCAAACTGCATTTCACCCCCCCAAACAATACCACTATTGGTTATGGCTCAGCCTTTTTTTGACCTCATGGTAAACATGCATCATCCAGAGATTATGTTATCAAAGCTGATAACTACTTTTTGCATTAGCAGAAAATAAAATGCTCATAATTATCAATGTAAACATAAATACAGACAGTTATTGATAAAGGAACAGCTACAGTTTATAGTTGGAATGTATGGAAGTTAATAGGTAAGGTCTCTTTGTCAAGTAAGGATTAGTCTTAGTGGAAGTCACTCTTCTTACTATTTAAATAATCAACATTTCAGCTGAACACCAATCCTTTTAAAAATAAAAAGGGAAGGTTCTTTGAAGTAATCCATAAACACTGTCAAGGGAACTGTCATCTTACTCTGCTGATCCCCTGAGATTTGTAGTGATGCAAAATGCAATGCTCCATCATGAATGGTGTCTAATATCTGAGCTGCTCAACCAGATGAAAATAGTAATAGTGGAAATTGTTCTAATTGCAAGATCTCGAGTGTTTGCCCTGGGGTTTTGGTTTGGTTTTTTGTTTGTTGGTTTGGTTTTGTTTGGGGATTTTTTATAGTGTGTTTTTCAGAGAGCTGTAACAGAATTATTCCCATGACTTTTAGCATTTTTGGCTTGGTAACACTTTTCAGTGCTAGCGAAGTTCCTGACTGGTGTAATTACCATGGGTCTATTTCAGCTGAGGTGGCAGCTGGCAGAGACAATCTGTACTTTCATGGCTTTATCAATTACATAAACCCTATTTCTGCAGTGTGCCATGTGTTTTAATCCATCTGTAGTGTTGTATAGCTCACGTGAGGTAACAGCTGAATGAAAATATAAAATTCCCATTCAGAAAATGACATGCATCAAGGTTCAAAATGCTGAGCAGCACCAGTCAGGTACACTCCCAGGCTGGAATAGAGCCAGCAGTGGTGATTCTGTTGCCCTCAGCAGCACTAGGAAATGGCACCCCTGCCACTTTTTCATTGCTTATGCATTTACTTGCTGCAAACGTTCAGCCCAAGTCGAGCACCTGTTTAGTGGGCACGCAGTAGGAGCAGTCTTAGGTTTGGCCATGTGCCTTGTTCATAGGAGAGGAATTCTTCCCTGTGCCACAGCTTTGTGAGGTTGCACTCAGTGCCCCAAACCAGCAGAAACCACAGCAGCCTCTCCCAGCTTCTTGCTCGGTCAGTGAAGAGAAACTGGGAGTGAAGCAACTGGGAAAATGAGGAAAGGAAAATAAAGATGTAGAGCTCACAAATGCGTATGTGCAGAGCCTCTGGTGCGTGATTGGCTCCGTAAAATCGCCTGACTCATTAGGCTGTCTAATTCACACTCCCACGGGACTACAGCACTTTAAAGCTTGGAGGAATGCTTAGGTTTTTTCCTTCAGTTGTTCTTTGGATTTCAAGAGAAGCAACAAACAAGATTCTAAAAGAATTCCATGGAAAAGAAGGGAGAATCTGAGAAAGGGCAATCTAGACAGGAGAAGAGAACAATGGTTTCAGAAAAGGCTGAGAGAGGCTGCATTTCTAAGGACAAATATAAGGATTATAAGGATGGAATGGACGGGACTAGAAAAGGGATAAAGGAAAGAATAGGGAGGCAAATGGGCAGAGGTAGAGGAATTTATGGGAAAGTAATAAAGGAGAGGGGGTGAAAAAGGGATATTGGTAATAGAAGACAGTATAATGGAATATGGAGTGGGAAAGGAGAAAGTCAAGTCACAAGTAGGTCAAAAGTAAATACATGTTTACAGTCACTAGATAGTATTTGCCTTATTCCTAATTCTAAGTGCATTAGACAGGAAAAATATGGGAGGGGTGGGGGGAATGATTGCTTTCACCCCTACAGGGGAAAATAAAAAAAACCCCAAACCCTTTGAGTAACCTCTGTGTGAGGATATGGGCAGAAAGCCTTTCTTGGCAGGTGAGATTAAATGCCTTCATTTTTCCAATGCATTCACTCTTGTGCACACTACATGTATGATTACACCCTTACACAATACTTGGTGCACACTGCTGAAAAGCAATTATCTCTGCAGAGCTCCCAACATCCTGCTGAGAGATGTCCATTATGAAACATTTCTCGCTGTAAATCCTCCCGAGCACCTGCAGCCCTTAGAGACACTCCCCAAACCACCTCTTAACCATCATTACTTTTCGTAGGTTAGGTATAAGCATTATTTCAAGCCTGAGAAGAATCATTACAATAATTTTATGGGTAGTGATTATCTTCAGCAAGACAGGTAGTTCTAAGAAACAGTGATAATTTATAGTTTTCTCTGTCAAGTTAAATTGTAATGAAATTCTTAAAACAATTACTTTTGTTGGCTTGAAGAACAATTCTTCTTCCTTAGACCTTAGAAAATTGTTCAACTAATGCTAAACTAGTGCCAAGCTGTTTATATAAAGAATGCTATTGCTTATCTAAAATACTAAAATTGTGAACTCATACCACATTTTTTTGTTCCAATTCAGACAGAATTTGGTGGATGCTTTTAGCTGTTCAGGATGAGGGATAGGGATAGTCAGGAAAGATCCTCAACTAGTTTGATCAGTAAAACGATTATGCTTCTGGTTGTTTCTAGTTTGAGCAATAAATAAAAGCCTGGAAAAAGTCCAAACTGACCAGTGACCCCAGCAAGAAGCAGTTTTCAGACGTGCCCTTTCTGTTTCTTTAAGAACAGTTCATCTTTACAATGGCAAAATGTGTAAAGAAATAACAAAATTTTCCAAGTGCATGAAAATAAAACAGTAGCATAGCTCTTATTCTTGCTTTACAGTAGCAACCATGCTGTATTTGCTCAGGCAACACTTCCATTGAAGCCAAGGTCTTGAACATGCACTCTGCTTCCATTGGGAGTTGGGGCCCATCTACCACAGAGGGAATATTCGGTCTGGGCCCATAGGAAGTGCTTCTGTAGCTTTTGTCTTTCTCAAGCAACAGGCTGTCAAGGAGAGGGGAGCTGCAGTAGGAGAGCAGCAGGCATGGAGAACTGCTATTGTTTGTCCTTGCTTTGTGCAGGAAACAATGATGGACCACGCGCTGCGCACCATCTCCTACATCGCCGACATCGGGAACATCGTGGTGCTGATGGCGCGGCGCCGCATGCCCAGATCCGCCTCCCAGGACTGCATTGAAACCACTCCTGGGGCCCAGGAGGGAAAGAAGCAGTACAAAATGATCTGCCACGTCTTTGAGTCAGAGGATGTAAGTAAATGGAATCAATGTATTTGAACAACATAGGTCATGCAGAGTTCTCTGGAGTCAGTGGCCATTCATGGGCAAAATTAACCTGTGGGATATCAGATTGATCATTCATCCTGGATTATATACTTTAGTCTAGTGGGTTGGCACAAAATGACACATATGTGCCTCCACACTTGGAACAGTAGAACCATTCTGGACCTCTTTCTAACTGAAGCCAGGTTGCTGAGAACATCTACTGCCTTGGCACAAGGCTGGCCTCTGTCCAGTCCTGGTTCCCTGTGGCTACTGACCTGTAGTGGTACAAACTCTCAAACATGCCACTTGATCCTTTGGTGTTCAGGAACACATTTAGCTGTTTATTATTCAGTTCTCTTTTTTCATCCCTAGCAAAGATTATGAATTAGCATTTTTATATAGAATCCTAGAGTTCTGTACATCTCTGCTGTACATCCTGTTTCACTGTTGTGAAAAGTGCTGATGTGCCATCCCATACCTCTTGTGACAAAGGAAGGTGACCTTGCTTTACTGCCATTGTATATCCAGGTTTGGGTTTGTAGTGAAATAGGTACTTGAGTCTGAAGTGGCAGAGCAGGGGACTTCAACCTAAAACATTAATGGAAAAAAATACCAAGCCAGTAAAACTGAAAAAGCAAAATTTGTTGTCTGTTTCTAACCTGACAGTAAGAGGCAGTACTAAACATTTCTCATCACTGTTATTATAGGAATAACTCTAGATATAATTTCTGTCATACCAATTAAAAATAATGGAGTTCTTTGGGTCAGACAGTCATAACTCAGAGGTTGCATATATTTTTGAGCTAAGCAATCCATTTTCGTTATTTTAAAGCAATTAAGCCTGTGAAGGAGAAATGGTATTGTCTAAAGGTTAGAGTGCTAGAGTGGGGTTTTTCTGAGACTGAGTTAGCTCAGCTCTGCCACAACTTTGCTTGGGTGACCTTTTCAAGCAACTTAATTACATTATCTCTAAGCTGTGCATAATGATGGAGACTTTCATAAACATTGGTAAGACCTCAGAGATAGAGATGAAATTAAGATGTGAGAACTGGCTGTTACTGGCAGCAATAGAATAGAGCGTGACATCTGGAGATGTTGGTTTTGAGAATGTAGAATGAAGGCAAAAGCAGAGGATGAACTACAGAGAAAACAGTGGCAATGGAGATCAGAAGGACTCAGTAAGGACTGGTGATAAAACTTTAATAATGGAATGATATGAAAATGTCCTGAATGACTTCTCTACTACCCAAGGCAGTGGCCACAGTGCCAAGCCTGACCCAGTTCAAGAAGCATTCAGACAATGCTCTCAAGCACAGGGTGGAATTTTGGGGATGTCCTCTGCAGAGCCAGGAGTTGGACTTGATTCTGATGGGATCAGCATATTCTGTGATTCTGTACAGAATACACCTCTTGATATAGAGGTAAGACTTGAAGATATGCTTTAAAATATGAAGAAACAATTTGTGACTGGCTAGGCTACTTATGTCCTTGATTTTCTAAAGTAATTTTCCAGTCAAGCAGATTGGTGCTTTTGTGTACTGCAGCACAAATGAAATAAGGAAACAACCTTTTAGCATCAAAGAAAACACTTGATCAATAGATTGTAAAAAGATAGAGATTTATAATATCCAGAAAAACATATGCATTCGAAATGCATTTAAAATGTACTGACTGTCTAAGAAGGTGTGTTGCATTTCCAGAATACAGGTTTGATTAGTAATATTTTTAGGGCATGTAAGGTGCAGTTAACTTCTCATATCATCAGGAGTTACTCATATGCCCCAATGTCCCCACAAATGACAACCCACAAATATACAAACCTCAGCATGGCATTCTCCTGTGGGCTGCAGTAAACTCAAATAGGGAAAAAAATAATTCACGCCTAGAAAAAGCGGGCTACAAGTTCCTGTTACTGATCTCTGTTTCTCTGTGTTCCCTTGCCATCTAGTGGAATGTGCAGATAAGTGCTCCAAAATTTAAGAAAGAGAGGGGATTTTGAAAGGGTGTTCTCAACATCAGCAAGCTTTAATCATGGCCCTGGCTGCATTCCTGCAATGATCCCTGACATTGCTAGCCGAGGTGTTAATGGGAATAGCTGTCGTAGATGTGCAGTGGGTGAGCAGGGGTGTTACTGGTCTGCTGGGAATGTGGGACAGGCATCACGGCAGTAATAGGGGAGCAGATGGCTGTGTTGAAGCAGTGTTTTCAGCCCTGGAAAGCCAGGGTGGAGAAGCAGCAGGTGACACCACAACCAAAACCATCAGTGCACACACGTCTGTGAAGGGCTGTGCAAGCAGAGCATCCCTTCTCTGCTCACCCCTGCAGACAGATGGTGTTCAGAAGCAGAGCTCATGGCACTCTTTTCCATCAGCTCTGTTCCATGTTGGTCCGAAGCCAGGACTCTCCAGTGTTTACTGGAACGGGTACATGAGCAGCATATGGCTGCTTGCTACTGAAACGTACTGAGGAGAGGAGAGCAGCAGGGTATTTTAATAGAGTTTGCAATTTGATTTTGGATGTAATGGGTTTTTTCTGTACAACAGACCTTAAAGTGACTTTATTTCCATGCTAATGCAGAAACTTTTCAGGATCCTTATTTTGATTCTGTCTTAAAATACAATCTCTCTCCTGGTTTCTGGTGGTTTCATTGGTAAACTGTTATTCTGTCCATTCTCTGAGCTGTGTTTTGTTCTACATTCCAGGCACAGCTCATAGCTCAGTCTATTGGTCAGGCTTTCAGTGTGGCTTACCAAGAGTTTTTAAGAGCCAATGGAATTAACCCAGAGGATCTCAGTCAGAAAGAATACAGTGACATCATCAATACCCAAGAGATGTACAATGACGATCTCATACACTTCTCCAATTCAGAAAACTGCAAAGAGGTAAACTCATTTTGGATTTTCATTTCAGATAGATCCATTTTTTTCAGAGGAACATAGTTCTCAGAAATATCTTTTGGCATTTATAAGGATGATGTTACAATTTCAAGATGTGTCCTTTGTCAGTCCTGTGTACTAAAACCATCTTTATGGGTTATTAGGATTTCTTGTTTTCATGTTCAAAGTCTTTCTATTTCCATTGATCAGAATAGGAATAGATTTACATCTGACCTAGATAAGGTCTGTGTTGTTCGCGGTACACAGCGTAAGGTGATGTTATGTTTCACCAAAGTACTGATACAGAAAGAGCTGATGGAGTTGTGGCATTCTGCAGTAGATAACCTCAGCAGAGATCAGCTGGCCATCAGCATTCCCTGTCCTTCCACACTTGAAAGAAAATAATCTTCACATTTGAAAGAAACTAAATTTCTTGAAGCAAATGTATTTACTTCAAGAGCACGTTCTCTACTTGAACTCTTGCTCCACTTCTGTAGGTGTTAACTGTGCTGTGGTTACTGACAGTTCAGGAGAAGGCATCACTGATGTTACTTTAGGGATCTTACATTAACACGCTAGGCACAAGTATATTCAATAATTACAATATAAATAATAATAATTTTAATAATCATCAAAAGATCCTTGCCTGAAGAGAAGGACGGACGAGCTCTGAGATCCAGAGACAAGCTGAGCAGCAATGGCAGGAGTGGAGCTGAACAGAGCCTGTGTTGCAGGCACTGCCTTAGCCACAAAACGTTAGAGCCTTCCCCTCTGGCTGCCAGCTTCCACTGAAACTTCCTTAGCATTCATTCCCTTGGCATCCAGTTCTACGTTCTACAGAATTAACCATGTGTTTTAGTGTTTTGCTTGTTAGAGCTCTATGACCTTCACCAAACAAGCTCAGGATACCCCTGAAAACAACCAATTGTGTGCTACACAGTTAACATTGAAGTCATGCTACTGCCTAATGGCAAAGACTAGAATCTGGTTTGTGATTTGTAGATGTTTTTCAGGAACAACTGAGATACTCATGCTCAAAGTCAGACGAATCAAAGCAAAAAAAACTGTTTTTCCTTTTTAATTGCAGCTCCAGCTAGAAAAACAGAAGGGAGAAATTCTTGGGGTGGTGATTGTGGAATCTGGATGGGGATCCATTCTACCCACCGTTATCCTGGCCAACATGATGAATGGAGGCCCTGCAGCCCGTTCAGGAAAACTAAGCATTGGAGACCAAATTATGTCCATTAATGGTACCAGTTTAGTTGGTCTACCTCTTGCAACGTGCCAAGGGATCATAAAGGTACCCCAAACTTACAACTCTATGCTGTAGATTGTAACCAAAAGAGATGTAATCTTCTGACAAGTGATCCTGTAGATTTCCAGCAGATACAATTTTTCATATCACTGCAAAAAAACCCAGTAATCTATCATTAACAAAAAGCAGCATTAGAGATTCAGGAGTGATAATGCGCAGAAATTTAGGGCTGGAGAACATAATTGTAGCTTTATTACTGGGCTATAACAAATGAGGCCAGGTCTTGAAAACTTGCCTAAATTAAGTTACTCAGCTATCCTCACAGCCTCCAGAATAAAATATGAGGATTAAAATCTCCTATGCATTTTTGGGCTCCATACAAGTAAAATGGATGGAGGCTGGTAGACTGCAGGACAGATGGAGCGAGTAGATGAAGATTCTGCAGACACGATGGAATCTCAGAATGCATTATCTTTAGTCACAGAGACTAAATCTGATGTCTGTGCAGATTTACCAAGAGCAGCAGAAGCAGGAGGTTAATTAGCCAGATGCCGGAAAAGGGCAAGCAGGAGTCAGTTTTGTTTTTTATTGAAAGATTTGTTTAAATTTCTTTTAGCAATTAAAGAGAAAATTTTAATGTTTTGTTGAGCCAAATATCTTGGGAAATAAATAAGAGAAATGTATCTCTTAAGTTAACAACAAACTTCTGTTAATTCTCGCTGTTCTTTCTCAGATCAGCTGCTTAACACTCTTGTAATTAGGAAATCACAGATGAGGGCACAGGAAGATTCATTTCAGAAATACTGACTTTTGGAATATCTTACAGGGACTCAAGAATCAGACACAAGTCAAACTGAACATTGTCAGCTGTCCTCCTGTGACTACTGTCCTCATAAAACGGCCAGACTTAAAATACCAGCTGGGCTTCAGTGTACAGAATGGAATTGTAAGTTTCTGCGTTCATTGATTGTTTTGGGTTTTTTCCTCCCTTTACTTTTTGTTTTTTCTTTTTCAAAAATCATATGGAAGTACTGAAAGCATCTTGCACGACCTCACTTTTTCTACTGTTTATTAAAACCTTATAGTCTCTGAGTAATATAATGCAAATGGATGACACTGGGAGAAATTCTTGAGGGATTTTCCTACATAATAGAGCACCAAGACTTATAGCCCAGATTATTTGGTTCAATAGCCTGATCAGCTAATTCACTTACAGCTGTCATTAGTGGCAGAGTTGCAAGGAAAAGTTACGCTGAAAAAGGTTTTTACAATTATAACACTTTAATCTTAGATCTGATTCTGTTTCTCATTTTAAAATTTCATGACACACTAAGACTTTTAACTTTTCTTCTGCAGTGCATAATTTATGTGGATCGTGTGGTAGTAGGCAAAGGAATATAATTGTGAACTCTTATTAAAACTAAACTCTTATAAAAACTAAACTTCTCAGTACAAAGAAATTGTATAGGTTGTGGCCCAGGTACCCCTTCTCTGTGTGCTGCAGCTTCCTTGTACTAACAGCAGCAAAGAGAAGAACAAATGTGGCAGGGAACACTTACCCCAGGTAGCTCAGGATCCTTCTCTTGCAGTTCTTCCTTCCCAAGCCGTTCTCTGACACCTTTCCAAAGCAAACTCCCACACAACTAGCTCAGGTAGCCACTGGCCTTTCTGGGGGCTGACACTAGCATTAGAGACTGGCTGTAGTGCAGGACCATCACCATTTCCTCTTCCTCCAGTCTAGGAAAAAAAATAATCAGTCTGCTCACACAGAAAACCACATTACAAAGGACTGTGGGCTCTGTCCCCTGTTCTGTGAAATGCATCAATTGAAGTTGCCAGATTCTTGTTTGCCACCCTTGGAAGAGTTGGAAGAGTAGCAGGTAATTGTAGGATGTGGTTCATGAGTCTTCCTGCACTTCAGCAAACAGATGGCTCAGGAGTGGGTTCAGCTCTCCTGGCCATCTCTCAGTTACTACTCGACCTAAGTCTAAAATGTCCCTACCTAAGATCACACATGGGGTAAAGGACACTGCTGCAAACCCTGGTCCAGCTGGATGCACTCCAAAGCGACCCCTGCCCCAGGGTGTGGTGTTACCTGATCTCACAGTGCCTGTTTGAGGCACCGATCTCTTTGCTAATTGCTCACCTCTGTAAATCTGGTATGTTCCACTGGTGCTACGATCAAAAGAAGGGAATACACATTTAAGGAGCTATAAGCATCACTGGGGTGTGATTATCAAGCCTTCAGGAGCCCATTCACAGCTTTGGTGGGGGTGGGATCAGGGCTGGGGAGAAGAAACAGGCCAAGGTGGATGAGGAGCATCACAGGCAGGGAGTCTGTGTGACAATCTATTTGTCTTGTCCCAGCTAATCATCTCCTACATGACTGGAGCCTCAGTTTAGTAAATTCTGCAGGCTCTGGTTGTTTTCTGTCACAGTGTGCTCCCTCCATCTACTGGCCATTTGTCACCACAGTGGATCATTCCTTCCAGTTAAATAAGCAACATTCAGATGACATCAAATATAAAATTCACCAAATTCAGCATAAAAATCCTTTTCATATAGGAAAAAAAAAGCCTTGCAATGCATTTCATTTATGAAAAGTCTGTTTGAATATGAAAGCCAATGAAGAAAAAGCAGAGATTAACATCTTTTGTTATGCTGCTATGGAGACAAACCTCTGGGCCTGTAAAATCCTTTCCTCTGAAAAACTCTCTCAACATTTGAAAATACAACTGCAAAATATGTCCCTCTGGTAGTTTGACACTGTACTCTTTAAAAGTAGTTTTGTAATTGCCAGCAATTGTTACAAATTATGATAGGATCCAGAAATAATATTGTTATTCTTTGTTGGCTCAGCATTAGCACAGCAAAGAAATAAATGGCTTGTCAGGGCAGATATAATTAAATGTCTCTTTCTGGTAGGCCATTACCTCGTTATCTGTGCAGCTGGGACTTATTTCTGTGCATCCTCTGACAGCAGCTTTGCAGTGGTTCCTTTTCCCCCTGCCTATCTCACCTGTGCAGGATGTAGAGCCATTATGGCAGGGAATGGCCCACAAACAACCTGGGTATGAAGAAGCTCTGGCTGAGGCAGGGGTTGCCTGCACAGGCTCTCAGGCACTGCAGACACTGCACTGCTGCAGGTGAAGAAAAGAGACATTGTTTATACACACAGCACAAGTGTGGATGTTGTGTGATGGGGAGGTGGGCATTGGGTGACCTATCAGCCACCTACTGAAAGTCATTGTGCTACAGTTCTTTTAAAATGATGTCATTCAAGTACATGTGGTCCTTATGTATCACATTATTGTTTTCTAGATGATGAAAAAGTGTGTGTGTTACCAGCTGTATTTTTACTGCTGATAAAGCATCGCTTCTCAGTCTGGATCTCAAACGCTTTCTCTGAGAAGTCTATCTACCCTGTCCCTAGCCTAGCACAAGCTATCTAAAAATAGAGTAAAACTTTACAGAACATTTTATTCTTTCTTCCCTGCCTTTGTTTATTGTCATTTAAACTGGCAAAAAAATTTGCAGAGTTTCAATAATGCAATATAAAAGTTAGAGGAGGAGAAAGCTTGTTTTAATAGGTTATGGTTAAAGCATTTACACAGAATAAGCCGTTTGTCTGGCACTCTTTTATCCTTAATGCTTTGCTACTCGATGGACAGTTGCAATAAAATTGATTGTGAAGCTACTGAAGTTTCACATCTGATGTGCTGCAGTGTGTTTGAGACATTGCAAACCTGTCACAGCTGAGTGGATTGAACCAGTGTGGTTTACACCATTTTTTTTTCTTCTTTTTCCCTTCACTTTACAGAGTCAATAGAATACAGACTCTTGCTTACAAGAAGCAGATCTGTCTTGCTTTTTCTAATAATATTAAAGCTATTACCACGTTCATAAAATACAACAGGTTAAAGAGTCCTGGCTGAATAAAATCATATTTATTTAGAGGTACTGCTCAGCTTAAACTCGCCAGCCTCATCTGCCATAGCTCCACTGGCTGCAAACAAAACTCTTCTGGCTGCTTTGAGGCAGCCCTTGCAAATACAGGAGCCACAAAATGTGTGCTGTAAGTGCAGAGTATTTTTTTGTGTGTGTGCTCTGCCTCTGGCTTACCAGGGTCTGGGAGCTGGGCAGAACCACTCATCCTCTGTGTCTGCTCCTCTTTCTACCTCATTAAAACACTTAATGCTCACAAAAAGGCCTGCTTTCCCTGGAGAGAGATTCCTCAATGAAAAGACCACTTTCTGTGTCTGGCGCTGTTAGAAATAAGAAACTCACTGATGGTATTAAAAGTGCTAAAAGTGCTTTGAGAGCAAACAATAAAAGGTACTCTGGATAGACATGCAAGCCATTATCTTTTCCTTTATGCTGGTGGGTGAGGGATCACATTTCCATTTGCTCCAAAGGCTTTTACTTCAGCTGGCTATACTGTCTCTCTATTTTCCTTTACACCATGAAAAATATATTTACAGGGATTCTTTTGGTACATGCTGCTTTTTGTCCTTTCTGATTACTGCTCCCCAACAGCAAGGAGCAAACTTATTCTAAAAGTGAGTTGAATTGAGAAGCTTTCTGTAAAAGAGAAGATCTGTGTAGTACAACTTATCTTGTCAGCTGTATGATTAGAAGGTAGACTACCTGCAAAACAATATATTGTACATGACTGAAATTCGAGACACAGTTCTGTGAAGTGATAGTGCCTCTTTCCATTGAAGCCCATCAGAAATACTTTAAGGACCACAGTAGGTAACACTCAGCCACTGGAGAGAGCATGGTAGAAGATAAATCTCGCTGCAGGAGGAATGTGCTGTTTTTGGGTTTTTTTCTGAAGGCTAAGGAAGGCCTTTTATAAACAAAGAATAACTATATATTCTCACTCCTCATATAAAACAGTTTGAACTTCAAGTGAGAAGGGATTTCTTTTTTTATAGCATTATTATTTGTGGAGAGGAATTTAAAGGAAGCTAGCTGCTAGTGCCATACAGGAAAAGATTCCAGTCAACCACAGACAATGTTTTTTACCTTAAATGTATTCCAGACTCACCATTTCCCCCACATACTGTGCTTCTGAATTAGATAACAAATTCACTGGGACACAAGCCACATCTTATCATACTTGTATTTAGCTCTGAGCAAATGACCAGTTCACAGCAAATAATGATTCTTGGCATATCATTCCAACCATTGACAATAACTGCAGAAACAGCCATTGTCTGATGCTCCAGCACTCATTTCTTTTCCTCCAAGAATAGGTTTTTCTGATAAACAGAAGGTAAATCCCAGCACTGCTAAGAGATTCGAGCTATACATTATCTGCCTTATGTGATGAATGGGCTTAGTATTTTGAAATAATTTACCAGCAATTTCTATCTCATGCACGGCTGTCTAGTCTGCCGGGGAGGATCCTGCTGCAGCACAGATACTGTTGCTAAGGAGGAAACATGCTTTTAAATTCCCCATGCTGGATTGAGATTTCTTTTGCTGCTTGGACTCTATGCATGTTGGAACCTCAGAATACTTTAGGTAGTGGTGCCTGCTGAATGTAGTTCTTCTTGTAGAATTATTGCCCTATTGTAGAGGTAATAATATTCAAAACTTGTGCCTAATTCTTTACTGGAACCTCAGCTGCCAGTTAAAGAAGAGTGGCCTAACTTGCCTTCTCTATCCCAAGCTCCCTGTGGCCTGAACAACGTGGAGGAAAGCTGTGACCCCAAAGAGCAGAGCCCACTTCCCTTCTGCAGGGGCACAGGAAAGAATGCTGTGTTCTAACAGCAGATAAAATGTCTCTCTTTCTCCATCTCCACTTTTGCATGGCTACTACCTGTATCACTGGGGTAGATATTTTTATGTTCCCAGTTGGAGACTGAAAATGAAAATTATAATAGGCAGAAATCTCAGAAAAAAATCTCTCTAACAAACCACTACACCAACATTTAAAAACTCATTAATACTTTCAACAAGCCTCTTCTTGAATCCTCACAGTGTCCCCACTCATTATTACACACAAAATCCTAGTAAGTGCTACATTATATTTCTAAACTTCACTAAACTTTGTTTTCTCTTGACAGATTTGCAGCTTGATGCGAGGTGGAATAGCAGAGAGGGGAGGGGTAAGAGTAGGGCATCGAATTATCGAGATCAACGGGCAGAGTGTCGTGGCTACTGCTCATGAGAAGATAGTACAAGCATTGTCTAATTCAGTGGGAGAGGTAAGGAAACAAAGCCTTTATCAAGGACGTAAAATACTTGAAAAAACATATGTTTCAGTTGAAAAGAGTGTCAATACAGCATTAAAACCTTCAGTAAACTGAGTTTGGCACTAAGAAGAAACAATTAACAGAAAATTTTTTTAACAATTAATGATGCACATTCACTGCTTTTTCCCATTCATTTGCAAGAGTTCCTGGCATAATTCTGTACCTTCAACCTACTGTCTGAATTAAACCAAGTGATTAAAGGAAGAAATCACTCAGGCATGTTGGCTGTAAAAATGTCTCTTGGCTTATCACCACAGCATTTACCATAGAAATTAATTACTATTCAAAGGTCTGAGAGATGCAAATTGATATACATTTTAGTAATTTAATTTCCAACTTACCTTGGGAGTAAGTTAAGACACGGGAATAAGTTATCTCCAGTACTTCTAGAGAAATCAGCAATGAATAAGCAAGATCTTCCAGTTTTTCAAAATCCTTCCTGAATTTAATGGTAGTCTGATACAGAACCCTGGCCAGATCTCCCACTAGTTCCTTTGACAAAAATCAAAGACAGCTGGTTTCCTTCTGGAAAAGGATACTTGACAAATCATAATAGAGTTTGTGCACTTTGACAGGAGCAAAGCTGCGATTCCAATAGCCCCCCATGCCTTTAGGGCCCCTCTTTGCTGTGTAACTTCTCACGTAACAGGAATACAGCATGGAACTTTCCTTTACAGCATGAAGAGAAGATACCAAGGCAGCTGGTGAGGGTCTGTGTTAGCAGTTAGTAAAGTTTCTCTTCCTTCCTCTTGTGTTGTCCAATAGGTACTTAGAGCTGTAAGTACAGTTCTGGTGGAACCCTGATTACCTGAGCCTTAGGCCCTGTTAGTCTGTAATCCTTTACTGGCACTGGGGACTGGAGTCCAGCCCTCCTTGAGGAAGGAATTTAAGTACAGTAGCCAGGAGAGAAACTGTTCCACCCAACTCTTGATTGGCACTTAACTATCAGGTGATAAAGTCCAAGTTTTGTGTTCAGAGGATCACACTGTAATTAGGTGAAAATACACATGAAATGACACTCCCACAGGGAAGGAAGATAGAATACAAATCGAAGTTCAGTTAATACCAGAACAGCAGAATGAATTTGCAGAGAGCTTTGTGCTACTTCTTATTTAACATCTGTAAATTTTACTGTAATTGGAGTACAGTGTAAAATAGCAAGTGTTTAGGTGGCTTTTAAAACTATATGATGTCACATGATGTAATTGTCATTAATAAATAATTGAAAAACAAAACAAAACCAAACCAAGAACCCCAACACATGCAAAAAAAGCAAAGATGGAAAACCAACATCATAAAACCAGAGAACTTTGAACTAGAAACTCTAGTAACACATCTATGGAAGCCAGGACAAAAACATGCACTTGAACCACAGGGAGACACAGACAAGGCCTTTTGGATTATTTTAAACCTGTACCAGCTCTATTAACTTCTGTGTAATCCATTGACAGATTCACATGAAGACTATGCCTGCTGCCATGTTCAGGCTTCTAACAGGTCAAGAGACCCCCCTGTACATCTAACATCTTCCATCCAAGCTGAAGCTGTCATAGCTGAAGAGAATTTTGTATTTTGTATGAATGAAAGGCTTGGAAGCTGACCTGAGGACTCCAGAACAAGGAACAGACAGGTGTCTGCCTTTTCTCTCCTTCCTTTCTATTTCTTTGACAAAAAGTGTTGAGAAGGATGGTCAAGGACAATAATCACTGACAAAAATCTTTGTAAACATTTCAGTATTTTGAACATCTTCTAAACTCTTTTCTCATAGAACTTAAAACATATTTATTTGTAACCTTTATGTGGAGTGATGTATGTCTGTCTTGTTTGATAACACAGTGAATGTGAATATTTGATGAATGAGACTGCAGGAAATGGCAAAGAGAAGCAATTAGAGAAAGTTCTGGCTGCCTCAAGCTAAAAAAAAAAAAATCCCAGTCCCATAAAGTGGTCCAATACTGATGACTTTGCATAATTTAAAAACTGGTGCTGAATCGATGGTATTTCAGTGGAAAGGAATGTGTGCAGTTCAAACTTTTAGATTCTACTGTAAAGAAAACCACTGTAGTACTTGGTATTGTTATGACAAGTGTAACCTGTTTGGCAAGGTGTGAACATAAACATGTAACAAGTGTTTCATATGCTAAATAAAGAATAATTGCCACAAGATTAAAATCAAAATATTTATTTAGATACATATTTATTTTTAATGCTTGTGATTTTTATGATTTAACAGAGTTATTTCATGAATAACTTATTGCACAGGTTGTGTGATGTATGTGTTGGGCTGGGTTTTTTTTTCCTTTAATTTTTGCATATTACCTTTTTGTTCATATTAGCTCAAGATGGGAAAGCCATGCTTACCTGTTTCTGTCTTTTATAAAGCATTCTTATTCCTAAGGCAATGTGTTCTGAATGTAAATTGTTTTGACAAATAACCTAGCACCATCAGCAGTATTAGAATGTGTGTAGATAAAAAACCTAGTAGTAAAGTTGTACTCCTTATGAGATAAATGTTAATTGGTGTAACTTTGTCTAATTTTTTTCTTTTGGCCAAGGCCTTGAAGAAAATACACTGTGACTTAAGAAGCCTTACCATGCAGTAACTAAAGAGCTTTAGATGACTGTACTTCAAGGAGTAGTGTGTTGCATGCAACTGACCTTAGGAAAGAATTAACCTATCACTAATAAATCTGAAATAAGAAAGGAAGCTTGCTTATTTTGTTTGTTGTGTAACTTTATATAGTAAAAAATTCCAAGTAGAAGATCATTTAATTCTTCATCTAAGTGCAGTTGCAAAGGTCACAGATTATTTTTTAAAAAGGAAATATTCTCTTGAATTAGGAATTTGTGTATCATTATGATCTCGAGAGTAGAAGCTTTCAATTAGCATACCTTGTTGCCACTGGATGTCACTGTAACTTCATATCAATATACAGAAGCATGCTATAATTAAAATACATTAAAATGGATGATTCTGTAAAACTTAAACTACCCATCTTCAGCTACATTCCTTTGTGACCTTTTCACAGGATGTCTGCCCAGCTCAGAGTGACACAAATGAAACCAGTATATGATTAAACCTCAAATGGAAACTAAGGCTACTGACAAGCACTGCTGCAAAAAAATTAAAACCCCGAAAAATCAACCTGTGGTAGGTTCTTTATGAGAACCTTCTGTTTAAGGCCTTTCCAATTTCCTCTGTGAGAGCCAGGATGAAGCTTGCACTGGAAGATGTTGCTGGCAGACCTGTGTTTATGCTGGTAATTAAATCAGTGTCAATATTTACTTTTTGATTTTTTTTTTTTTAAGATTGATGTTAAATAAATCATAAACACAGCAGAACCACAATAACATGTTTTAGTAATAAAATTGTCAAAACTATGAATTGGAGTAACAATTCTTTTTGAAAACATTCAAGGCTCTGCTAGATAAAAGATCCTCTAACTTCCTATCAGTTGGTGTCGGTAAAAGGTTTGTGAAAGACACTTTTTTGGAAATGCAGAATTTCAGTCTTCTTCCCTAATGCATCTTTTGGTCACACACTGCAGAGAACTTTACCATCAGTTCTTAGTAGCTTGTGCCACTGTAGGAATGAACTTGTGAGCATTCAGAACAAAGCAGGAATAAACCACACTGCAGCCAGTACTGGAGTTGGACAGGGCAGCGTTGGGAGGGGGGAGTGTTTTAATTGGACAGATCAGTTAGTCTGGAATGAAAGACACTGGAAGAATGGATTAGAAGCAGCACTGTATGTGTGTATAAATCACCTTTATGTTTGTATCCAAATCAGTTGTTGAAAAGGCAAAGTCCAGAAATAGTTTTTATTAAAACACTGATGATAGTTAAAACACTTTGAGGTACATTAAATAAATACAACTTTTAAGTTGTACAGCCAGTCTCTGGTGGGTTTGCAACGGTTTTCAAGAAATGCTGGGCAGCATCAGTAGCATTTCTGTAAGTACAGTGAAATAAACGCATTTCTGGTTGGGAAAACACTTGGTATGACTTAACTAATAAATCAATTAAGATTTTGCAAAAGTCAAGGCTGAAATTTACATTCAGAAAAACAGGTGTTCTCATCCTGCTGTGGGGAAAAAAGTGGAATTCCAAAGGAAGACAATTTTTCCTTTTATAGTCATCCACTACTTGTATTTCTCCCAGTGCTGGTCTCTTCCACGACTGTCTCTGCTGGAAGGACATACCTGTGCTCCCTCTCAGAGGATGGTCTCGCGGCACACTCCGATCAGGCTGTGAGGCCTCTCTCGCTCCAGAGCGTGCCCGAGCCGCGGCTGGCGCAGCAGGGCAGCAGGGGAGCTCAGGGCACCACAGCTCTGCAGGTGCAGATCCTCCTGGAGCCGCTTCCTGCAGCTGCTCACGTTCTGCTGGGAACTCGTAATCACCTGGGCAAAAAGGCAGGAGTGGAGAAAGAAAAAATGGGGAGAACAGGGTAAGAAAAGTTCTCATTTAAAAGGTTCAGTCTCTGAATAATATTTCATTTAAGCTGTTTAACTCTGAAACTCTTCCAAAGGAGGTGCAGCCCTCCAGAACCCCTCCTGCTTCTGTCCTTGCAGCTGCTCAGGGCTCAGGACTGGGCACCTGGTGGAAAGCACAGCCAGGGTTTCTGTCTGAACTGCAGTGTAAAGTGCACTGCTGCCCAATAAATACAAAATATTTCTTACTAAAGCCAAGTTACTGTAAAAGAACCTCTGTAGTAATTGTCTGAAGAACTTGAACTGTAAAAATGTTCAAATAAGGTATTTATCTATGGAAACTGGACACATCTTTAGAACATCAGTGGCCTACCTGGTCAATGATATTGGCACTGAAGATGGCTTCTTCCATGTGTCTCTCATCAGATTTAATGACTGACCGTATGCTGTTCACTACGTGACGTACTTCTGGAGGGAGATTACAGTTTGAATGTTCCAAAAATTTTGCCACTAAAATTTTAGTGTCTTTATAGGCCTTAAGGTCCACTAAGGAATGTGGCCGCTCTTTTGTGACTGTGTGAAAAGCCTTTGGCTTTAGGTGCAGATCAATTTTCCTTGTATCCCTCTGTTTTCCGGTTGGTAGGAAACTGCTCAAAGAATGCTGGCAAGCAGAGGCAGCCATATGAGAACCAGAAACAGGAACTAAAAAAGGGGGGGAAGAATATCTTTAAAGTAATAGTTTAAAAAAAGGAAAAGAGAAAAGAAAAAAAAAAGGCGAAACAAATATTGTCACAAAGTTTTACTTCATCATAAAATGTCTGTTTTGTTTGATGAGCAGCAAAAACATGCAGTCAACACTACAGAATGGGTAATTTTAACCAGGGTCAGGAGTGAGACTTTCCCATGACCAAGGAGGACTGCCTTGAGAATCAGTGGGTGGGTAATTAAAGTACTTCACAAAGCAGACATTTTTGTTACCTCCACCCTCAAGGACTCCAGTTGTCGTTATTGACAAGGAAACCCACCAGCTACTGTGTTACATGTAACTTGGAAAGCTTTAGGCCCAGCCCCTACCCCCAAATTTATGACTAAAGTTCTGCCTATTTCTAGGCCTTGGAAATTACATGCAAAAGAGATTAACAAGAAACACAGAGAAAGCAAAAATGCTCAGCTAAACCAGAGGACCTAATTCACAGCATGTTTTATAATGCAAGGCAGGTTCCATCAGCATTGTACAACATACATGTATGCTGTTATCTACCCCAGATTTTTTAAAAGCTCATTTCTCTATCAGAAGGCTTTTCATTCTTTTTAAAAGAAAAGAAGGAAACCCATCTCCTGCTTTAGAAAACCAATTCTCACCTGTTTCTCCTGTAGCTGGAGATAATCCTGCATCTTGGCACTGGCTGCACACAGGAGTCCAGGCACAATTATCACCTTTAACCAAAGGCAGACAGAAAGAGCAAAGTCAACCCCTGCTGTCCTCTGCCCAAAGCAAGGAAAAATACACTGGAACCTTTTATTGTCTCCTTTACAGCATGAAACTACTCAGAAGAAATATTGTTTTCAAGATGTCCATTCATAAGACAAGCTACTACACCCAGAAATGTCCTATGAGTTGTTACACAGATACAAACAGGAAGACAAGAGCTCCTGTTTTATGGTTTCCTCTGTAATCCTAAACATTTCAGGCCTGAGTGCTGAAGCTA
Organism: Vireo altiloquus; assembly: GCA_013396875.1. Lineage (NCBI taxonomy): Eukaryota > Metazoa > Chordata > Aves > Passeriformes > Vireonidae > Vireo > Vireo altiloquus. The sequence continues at coordinate 518,095 of VZRF01001867.1, forward strand.
TGGGAAGCACCCTATAGAGGCAGACCTCAGACCTTCCTGGATGGACAGAGTTTATATTGAAAAATGGGAAAAACAAGAAAGATTATCCCTCTCATTTCTACAAAACCAGCATTTTATTCAATATTTCTACCTCATTTTTAAAATACATTCTCATTATTTTCAGTACAAATGTAATATACCACTGTTTAAATTAATGAGCACGGTGGTACCTGATGAGCCAATCAATAACAAGTGGTTATGAAGCATCTACAAAGAGCTTTGGACACAGTTGCCATCTAACGACAGTTTCTGGGATTCCAGCACAAGGATCAATGGTGATGAGATCACACAGTAACTACCACTGCAGTCTTTTTCATTTGTAACAGGAAGGAATAAACCCTCACATTTGGTTGTTTTCATCCATTTCCAAGATCGAAATTGGGTTTGAAACTTCTAGGTAGCTTAGGGGAGGTTTTCTTCCATATCTCCAGGGACAGTTTATAATGAAAAGCTGGCATAATCCTCTCTGGTAGAGTGAATAATTAAATGAGGGAAACAAATGTAAGATGCTACAAACATAGAAAATCTGTAAGAAATTAAGAGAGACAGCTTCTATTCTGTCTTTAATTTGCTCTATTATGCTTAAGTACTGCAGCACATGAATCATGGCATGGTTATTAAGAGGAGACACTTCAGAGGTTCTGTCTTCCCATCCATTACTAAACTGTTTAATGTACTTGCAGCAAGTCAAAACTACACCACTGGACATGACCCTGAATTATCTGGAACACAAACACTACAATAATCACTCAGGCACTTAACTGATACAGCCACATACTCTATGATAGCTGATTATAAATGAAGTTTATTTTATGTAATAAGCATCTGTGCTAGGAGTTGATTTTGTCTGCCTTTGCCATGATAAACTTTACAGGGAAAAGACAGAAAAAAAAGTGCAAACTATTAACTTTTAAGCAACTCTTTTTAGGAGGGAACTATGTCTGACAGCAGTATGTGAACACACCATTTTTACATTGTTCGGAGAGTACACAGCGACTACAAAGGTACCTATTAAACAAAACCTTCATTTATAATTTCTCCAGTAGGAATGATAGGTATTTCAAAACAAACAAGTTCACTTTCAGAATTAAAGTTTTAATGGGAGAATTATTTGACTATACCATATTTAGCCCTTCAGGTCAAGATGTGCTTGAGGCAAATGAATTGTGTTTTATTGGCCCAAACCACCGTGAATTTATTAGATCTCATTGCTGTTGTGTCACTGTCCCGTTGCACATATGGAATGTCCCCATGTCAAATAATTTATCTTCCAGACTATGGGCAGTGCATTCACAGCAACATTCAAAACCCATTTCAGAAAAATCTACACAGTAAATGTCAAGGCTGTGCTTCTAAATCTTCACATTGGCTTGTACAGGGAGGTGAGTCTGAAGATAAATTAGTAATTTTTTCCTAAAGTTGAAAGACAGTGTCTTAAGACAAACCCAAGTCCCAGCTACAATCTGACCACCGTATTTTTCCTTTTGTGAACATGGTTAAAGCTCCTCCAGCCTCAGTTCTCCAAAATCCACAGTTATTGGTATTAACAATATGTAGTTACAGCTCTGTCTTTCATATTGTCAAGTCCACTTGACCAGTTCTTTTACTCCAGGACAATTTTTAAAAGTGGGTGTATGTTACTGAAAAAACCCAAAGCACTTTTTCTTGTGTTGGTTGAGGGAGCTCAGTTGGTTCCTGCTATCTTTGCCTATTATTCAACTCTGTAGATGTATTTGAAAATTCTGCAGTGAATATCAACAGTCATGAAAAATCCAGATCAAATGCCTTTTTAAAGTTACAAAGACTGTAAAGAACTTCAGCTGTTTGTCACAGCTTAGGAAAAACACACGTCGGGGCTGCTACAAACAGCCAGAACGTGTTACTAGAATTGGGCTGGTTCTAACCTACATATGATTTCCAAATCAGGTTCAATAAAAACTTGAGGAAGGGGATGCAACGTAAACCTCCACAGAGTAAGATTCTGCAAACTAGTTTGCCAAACATATGCATGAAGAAATTCATCTAGGCTCAACTAGAGACTCAACTCAACCCTTCCCTTAAGGATTTCATTATGAAGTGTCTTCTGTAGGCAGCATAACATGGCAAAGAGGGTCAGCACCCAGCCCCTCCGAGCCACTGCTCCTGCTGCCCCCTCCCCTGTGTGTCAGGATCTCTAGAACCTTCTCTGCCTCTTTACTCAGCCCAGTTACAATTCAGTAATGTCCAAGCCATGTCCCACAATGCCACTTTTCCAGAGGAGATGATGAGCGTGTTTAGGACACGTTAGAGCAGAGAGCAGAGCATCTATTCCACCAGGTGTCCAGAGCCAGCTGGAACACGTGGATAGAGCTGCCCACGGCCATCGCTGCTCAGCGACGTATGGAGCACAGGTCTGGAAAGCTGCAGAGCCTGATCCAGAAGAGAAAGGGTTGTTCTTCTTGTCTTTCACACAGCAGAAAGGATTCAGAAATTCCTACTTACTCTCTGCATGGCAGCTTCACAGCACGTATGTCCTAGCAGAGTAAATGTCATAAAATAAATGCAGACTTCTAGATTAAAAATTCACTTTTCCTGGCCCAAATGCAGAAGCTACATTTCTAAAGGTAAAAGACATTCCATTATTGACCTAAGTATGAAATACCTGAAACTTATAAAGATTTACAGAGAAGTGTAATACAACCAAAACAACATCCTAAATGAAAGCAGTTATTTCAGTATTTTGTATCCTTTTTCTCTGAGCTAGTCACATGATTCTTCCTCTAGATCCCTTTGAAAGCCAGCCCAGTCAACAGATCTTGTAGCAGCACAGTCCATGACATCTTAAAAAGCTTTTCATCTTTACTTTCAAGCCACTTCTCTGGGTTACCCTTCTGAATCCCTCTGAACAGCTTAGATCCCTTCGTAAAACCTCCCATTTCAAATGATTTAGACAGTTCTACATTCCTGCTATTATTCTCTACTAAGTCAACCCTTTCTTTTTCACTAATGAGCAGATTTTTATGAAGATACACTGTTCAGCTAACATCCCCTCTTGTCTTCCCAACTTTTCTAAAAGGAGATTCATAGCAGAAGACACTAATCCACGGCAGCCAGAAGCTTTCCTTCTCATTTATCATCTTGTCATGTGCCTCATGTTCATTGCTTTGTCCTTCAAAACTTTTCACCATACACCCCAAGCTGGCAGTAGTCACAGTGACTGCCTCTGACATGCCCCAATACAGTCAATGTCAGTGTCACCTCGAGGAGACACAACCTGCTGTATAACAAGTGTGACAGCTCCAGTAATAGTTTCCTAAATAAACCACAGCTACCATTGCACTTCTTAGCCTCTCAGTAGAACAGTAATAGAGAGGTGGAAACAGCTACTCAACACATGGCTTTCTGAGCAGTGCAGAAAGAATGGTGAAATATAGAGAAGCCAAAATTAATTTCACTCTGTCGATTTTCCTATTCCCATTCTTAAAAATTTTCAAATTTAGAAAATATGCATGGAGCTAAAGCCTTCCCACCTAAGACAATCTTCTTTGGAACGCTGCATGTAATTTCCAGCAGCACCAATTGCTGAAGAAATCCATACTACTAATTAGCTGCACATTTGCTGCCCTGTGGTCCCACACCTACCTTCAGTGGCAGACGAACAGGACACAGGGGCACTGCTGGAGCGGACAATGTTTGAGGCTGGGTGTTCTGCAATGCACTGCTGGACAGCAGCCTCGTGGCCACTGCCACATGATGAAATATTTGCAGGACCAAAACAGGGAGAGGTCTGGAAAGGGGCAGGAGGCTGGTTAAAGTCCACACAGCAGGTTTTCTTTTGCTTCAAAGGTGGTGTGGCACTGCTCTCTCGAGCAGAACTCTGCAGTTCTCTTTCTGAGGGGCTGTAATTCCCTGAGGAACAGTCCAAGGACCTGCCATGGGCACAGTTCTTTTCCTGTCCTTGAGACCTGTCTGTAGAGGCTGGGCTGTGGGAACTGTCACCCTCATCAGGAAAGCCCTCTGAGCGAGTTCTGTGAAACCTGCAGCGAGCGTGGCAATCCAGAGTGCTGCAGCTCTGCTCTGCAGCCCCCTTGGGGGTTATGCAGTAGGGAGAGAGATCTGCAGAGCGGAGAGATCCTTGAACTTCCAGCGAACAAAGATCTTCAGAGGAGTAGCTGCGGTCTGGGATATCAACAGCCTCAGAGATCATCAAAGAGGTGCTCTCAACGGAAACTGCAAAACAAGAGATTCAGAGAAAACTAAAAACTACTTACCCCCCTCCCCGATCCTCTCCCTCCCCATGTTCTGTATACTGATTTAAATTTAGTAAGCTGCACAGATATCAATAAGTACTCAAAAACTCTCAGATGAAGAATGCCAAAGCAAAAACCACAGATGTAATTTACTTCTTTCTAGTGTCCTTCAGCAAAGACATTTTTGTGCTGTTCTTGATACTGACTCTTCAACTTTAAGCAAACAGGCTCTGTACTGCTACTCATCTACTTGCATTCCCAACATCTGTGCTTCAAACAGCAAGCTTCTTATTCAGGCTCCTGGAAGCCATGGAGTAAACTACTCTTTGAGAAGGAGTTTGAGGACTATCAGGAAGCCACCCATGGTTGCTGACAGTGAGAAATGAGCTGCAAGGAAGACGCAGGACTCTTCAAAGAGAAACGACAGTCGCCAGATCCAACTCAAAGGGCTTAGGTCACTCTTGCTTTGTCTAGCAAAACTCTGCTCTGCATTTCCACAGCCTCTGACTGTGAAAAGCTTCTTCTTGCCATGAATACCCTGAAAGCAAATGCTCCTTTCTCCATCAGGAAGGGCAGAAGAGAAGGGAAAGTCCACTCAAAATTCCTACTCCATCTTTAAGGAGACAAATGCAAAGCCACAATCACCTTGTGTGCTGAAGTCCGGGGTCGTGTTCCTCTCCCCCAGGCTCGATTCCGACACTTGCTGAGCAGCACCAGTGACCTAAATGAACATTTGGAATGAAAGAGCTCATGAACCTGCAACTTACCCAAACAAAGTGTAGTGCTCAGGATCTGAAGGACACCTGACAGTGCTGAGTCACTTCCATATGAGCTGCTATTCCGACTGAAAGCTATTTGAAGTATTTTACAACATCTTTGGGTCAGGAGCAAATGAAGGGAAAAGGAACATGCTTAATGCAATATTTCATTTTTCCAGAATCTTCAAGGTAAATTCATCTTGAACTCACAGGCACTTGGGGCTGCAGGCTCACATTACTAAACTTCATGTCTGCAATGCTTAAAACAATCTCTGTTTCTACAGTCTGTGTTTCTCATATTATGCTTTTTTTTGTTCACCATACCATATCACCCTAAAATAGGAGAGAGAAAACCAGAAACCACAAAAACAAGCACAAGAGCAGTATTGATTATTAGTGATGATGTTAACTCCTAATGTGTTTTGAAGCCCTCTAACATCATTTCCACCCAAGGTGTTGATGCAGAATTCTCTCCAGCCTGCTGAGATTGCTAAATAAAATATCCTTTTTGTCTGAAGGGCAGGATTGACTTTTGAGAATCACGTGAACAAAATACAGAATCATTCCTGCTGGAAGGACTGAAACACCATAAACACCTGAAATTTGGGACATTTTCTTTCTATTGATTTGAATAGACTGGATTGGACCTTGTTGCCAGTATCGACAGATTTTTAGCACTTCTTTGGGAACATGATTATTAAAAAAATTATTCCAATAAATAGCTATTAACAATAATTGAGCAAAAATATAAAATGGTTGAAAGGAATGAGAATGACACCATCTTGAGCAGAAAGCATCTCATCAGCTTCTGTCTGCAGGGCCACAATTAGCTAGTAGAGCTTATTATGGTTGGTGACAGTCTAGAAATCAGCATCAGTCACCTCTGTGCAAGCCTTTTGTCAAGTGCTTAATCTGTGTCTGGCCTTCTAAAAAATTGGATGTGACACAATTAGTCTGAAGTTATTAGGCAAAGAGCTTCCATCCCACATCCACTGTAGATTAAAGCACACATATATGTGCACAACTTACTGTGTTCACTGTTCCATTTTTTTGTATCTATCTATCCATACCTTACTATAATCAAGTGACCAGGAAACTTCTTCTCATACTACTTTAGCTTTTAAAAATTATTTTAAGGCTTAGCAAATACAACTCCAAAGAAAGGACAGTAGCAGAAATACTTTAACTCAGCAAGAGATGGAGAGACGACTGGGAAGCAAAAGTGAAATCACTCATATTTTAAAACAATTCCCTTGGGAATTTCTCAATGGATCTTTCTTTATTGAAGAAGAGTATCACTGGTAAAAAGTAAAATGTGGTGTCACTCTAAGTCACAGACTGTTCCTGGGATCTAACTGTGGAAGTTCTGGGAACAAACTAGAAAAGTAAGAAATGTTCATAAATGCCTTTTGTTGTAGAAAATTCAGACTGACTACATTTTGGAAGAAACAGTAAAATGTTTTAACAGTGTTTGTTTATTTTTAAAAATCTTGGGATTCTAGGAGCCTTCATAAATTCTTAATCTAGGTGCTTTCATAATCACTGACTTAATTTCTTAATCACTGACTGGAAAACATCTGCTGAACATTTGTGCTGAAACATTTATTGACACTCTGTCTCTGAATAATTGCTGAATGTATTTTATATGCATTTGGAACTGATTAACCTTCTTGCTTGAGGGAAGGAGAACCAGAGGTTTGATTGTGGGAGGTAACACTGACAATTTTGAAGCCGGGTCAGAGTTTTAGATCACATGGGGACGGCACAAGGTTTCATGCAGATTCCTGCACAGCCAAGGGTAACAAAATCTTATTGAATTCCATCTCTTCAGACAGTCACTAAGGCATCAAGAGGAAAAAGAAAGAAAACCTGTGCTTTTAACAAGTCTGCACAGCCTACAGGTAAGAAAACCTCATAAAAAACAGTCATTGATTTAGTTCATCCAGAACCCTGATCTGTTTGTTCTTGTCTTTTCTATATACCAGTCAATACTTTGCATGGAAAACAGTGTGAAAACCCCATCTCAGTCATGAGATGGGAATTCCTAATCACTACAGATGACAACAGCAATTTTTACATGGATGCAACCACCTAAATTAGCACTGACATTTGTTGCCCATAAAATGCATGAAGTATTGAGTCTAATTTGGTACAATTTAATAAAATTCTAAGGACCTCAATCCATTTAAAAACAAATAAAACCTATTGCTTGATGCACAGTAAAAGGTTTTACAATTATGACATTATTACATAATGGTTCCCAGAAGCACTTTTGTAGCTAAATCCCTGCTATGATTTCCACTGCCAAGCCTGCCTTTGAGGGATTTATAAATCTCATTATTTCAGCTCATACTGTACTGTGTTCTATGGGAGCATTTGCAGCATCTAAGAACTCAGGTCTCCATTTTCTTCTTCTTGTAGACCCAAAACTGTCCTAAGACTTTGGCTCCATTCTCCATTTACAGCTCAGCCAGGACACTAATTGCAAAAAATAAATGAAGGCTTTTGTTGTCAAGAAAAATCTGTGGCTACAGTGTCATTGTAGGCTTTGGTTATGCCTGCCAAATCCTCAGGGCTGAGGCACAGAGCCTGTTACAAGCTCTCTGAACCAGCAACTACCAGGTTCATATAAACCCACTCCTGTAAGAAACTATATCATTATGACCATTAGAAATTAAAAGTCACCACTCATTTTCACATGTGGTTAGAACAAATACCTCTGGAACTCAGGTGGCCAGAGGTGAATAGGCAAGGTGCTAAAACTGACCCCAGACACCAAAAATTAACATCTACTTACTAAAGCCAAGCTCTTCCTGCAAGAGCATGACTTTGCAGCTTTATGTCACATCTTGTTAAATTATATTTTTGTTATATGCTGGTGCTATTGTGCTGCTGCATGTTCATACTCACACCAAGAGCAGTACCAGTTACAAGAGTACTCAAAATGATTTTGTGCTTTACTAAAAATAGACACTCTACTAATCCTTACTTACTATCACATATGAATTCTTATCACAGATAGGAGCCTTCTCTTTCCCTCCAAATCATGCATGATTCATATCACTTTTGCCCAAGTTTTTTATCACTGAAAAGTATCAACTTCTCCAAGGCTTGCAGGTTCATCTGACTTACTGCAAAGGAAGAAGGATGGAACTTGGATAAAAATATTCTAGAAGGAGATGGCCTTGAAAACTCCAATGTTGTTTAGCAAAGAACTGCACTCACAAGCAGTTTATACTGATTCATTAGTAATAGCCAAATAAAGCAAAAGTAATGCAATGTTTGGCCTGTTAGTTGTGTCAGGTGGAGGGTATAGTACAAGGCGAGGATCAGAAGAGCTGTCAGAAGCTGCTTTGGCAGCTACAGAAACTGCAAAGTTAGGCATATCTTGGGCAGATTTAATTGCATTTTTGTTGGAGGTTTTGCATTTCAATGGTCTTTTTTCTCAGACACTTGTCTTTTCAATCACCTTAATAATCTTGTGTGTAATAGCAAAGATTTGTGTAATTTCTTTAGGTTTTTGGTTTCAATTCCAGTTTCCCCCAGCGTGAAAAGGTCACTAGGAAACATTTCAATGTTGTATTTTGGGGAAAGGCAAGTAGTCCCCTCTGTAAATGTGGGTGCAACTTGGCAACCTGAACACAAGTACTTCCACAGTGTGCTATTAACAACTGATAAACAATACCTAGAATGTTTGACTCCTGGTTTTACTAAAGCCTGCAAGAAATTAGAGCTTCTAAAAGCAATTTTAAGTATTTTCCCTTTGTGACAGCTGATTCAATTACCAACAAATGCCTTCAAGCAAGTGCTCAAATCAGCTCTGGCTGTACACACAGATTCATGATCATTCCAGTTTCAGCTCAGTCGATGCTGTACAGTACAGAACAAGGCAAAAAGTGTAATGTAAATATTTGTCACAAGTACACTGGATCCTTTCTGTCAATTCAGGATAAAGGTTTTCTGCACTCTCAGGAGTAACAGTTTCTTGCCACATAGCAGCAGAATCTGATTACTAAAAACTGTAACGATCAGAAGGTTAAGCAATAGAGAACTACTCACTGCTGTTTCATAAGAAGTAAAATTTGTTGGTTAAACCCTTATAAAGAAAATGGTCTAGAAAATGTTTTTAAAGAATATAAGTATTTTCTAATGGTTGTTCCTCAAAATTTATCTAGAATTGTTTTGCACCATGAAAATTTGAAGACCACATAAAGACTTTCCTTTGGCTTTCCTTACCTGACTGGCAGGCAGCTCTCCAATCACTGCCTCATAAGGAGGGGGCAGCTCACTTGGATACAGCATTCCTGGGCTATTAATGGTTACTTCATATAAAGCACCAAATGGGGAATGAGGGAAGTCCAAATGGAGACCTCTATATAAAAACATAAACAAGAAAACAATTAAGAAACAGCATTGGATTTATTGCCTACACCACAGTGATGTAAAGATTTCTCTGAATTCAAAGCCAATACGCTACAAAGAATTACATTCAAGAAATTAACAGACATCCAAAATGAACCCTCATTCACAGGGTAGCTTTAACAACTGTTTTTTATTTAGGATGCCAGCCATCTTTACCAGCCTGTTTTGCCATCATTAATGTCCTTCACTACTTCAAATGAATACATATAAATAGTCTAACAAAAACAGATATAATCTCTCTGGAAAAGAAGAGCCTAACACAAGTGAAGGACATTGTTTGGCTTCATATTGTTTGAAAGAGCTTCTTAGTCCAGAGCTCAGAGGCAGTGCTGGCTGTGAGAACAGGGAAGGAGAATCACCTCTGTGCCTCCCCCACAGGCGTGCAGGTGTACTCTGGTGGATAGTAGGGTGGTGGGGGGATTGGTGGGATGAACTCATCAAAATCCAAGGTTTGGTGCAAGACAGTTCCATGGGGAGTCATGCAGTCAGGATTGGCAGAATGTGGCCTCTGTGGCAGAAACTGAAAATGAACAGGTAAAGTTCCTTCAGATGGCAGAAACATCACCAATATTAACAACTTTAATAAAAGGTCAATATTAGCAAACCTGACCAAAACCAAATTCACTAATATCCGAACTGAAATAAAAAAGGCACATCTGGGAGCATCAGAATACTTGTGATCAGTGAGGAGGGTGAGTCAGATTGCCAAAACACAGCACAAGGTCCTACTGCAGACAGAGAAGCCATGAGCCTCAAAGTCAGTCACTCTTAGGAAGCAGGACACAGACATTTATAATTTAACGGCTTGTCAAGCAATATTTCTACATTGTATATTGTTTTATTATAGACCCACATAATCAGCTGTATTTTAATAACTGATGAACAATAGCTATAACTACTAAAATAACTATTTGCATGGTTTTGTTTCCAATCTGAACTGCCTTGCACAGAGGAAAAAAATCCCAATGCCAACCCCCGAAACAACCCCAAATAAAACCCACTAGAAACAGGCTACCACATAGTCATTATGTTTTGAATAAAACAACTGGAAATATCCCACTCATTTTTCACTTTCAATGAAGGGGCCATTTAGAACTATTCTTTATTATTCTTGTAAAATAAAATATTCTTAATAGCTGTTTGTGGTTTGGTCATACAGACACTTAAATGTGGTATAAAGGTTGTAAGTACTGGTATGAAAGTAAGAAAAACACTTATTCCATATACTCATCTCAAAAGAAAATAACTACACTGCACAATAAAAAGTAATAATACTGAGAACTATGTCAATATTTGTGACTGGAACCTCATCAGCTTCCAGCAGAGCAGAGATTTAAAGAAGCCACTCCAATCCCATTGATATCAGAAGCACTAACAAGTGTTCTGGGAAAGACCTAAACTAATTCAAGACTAAATATGGAACATCCTGCAGATCCCACAACCCACACTTGGCTTTATTTGGTCCCCATGGATCAAAGGGGACTAAAAGACAATCTAAAACCACAGAATTTTTTCTTCTCTAGGCAAGCTTCTGCTGTCATACCACTTTTCTTGGATCAGTAGATGACTTGATCTTTAGCTCCTGCCTTTTAGAACAAGCCAGCTAAGAAACAAGACAACATATATATTTGCACTGTAGGCTCATTACATTATTCCTTGTTTAAATCCATTATAAAGATATGGGAAGCAGTAAAATAAAAGGGAAGATGTTTATGCTTAGGAGATCCAGCAAATAGAAAGTAAATTACCTTCATTTTTAATATCACAGTGCTATATTTATCACTTTTTCAAGTTCAATTTGATATAGTTCTGCTGAATTTACATCACCAAGAAACAATACTGGTCTTTGGTGTTTTAAAGCTTGAGTTACATCTTGGTTCTATTAAATTCAGTCTATGTATGTTGTTTCAAAGGTCAGAGCTGTAATAATACAGCGCAGCAGAACGTTGGGAGGACCAATATCAACTATGAAAATGAAGTATTAGCTGCTCACTGATTGGCTCTCCAGAGATATTTCCACACATAACTGCTAATAAAGAACCTCCCCTGCAGAATGTCTTATTTCATTACATTCTACAGCCAACCAAAGACTTTCAGCCATTGTGTTCTACTCATGACACATTATAGAAACAAAGACACGGCATCAGTTTGATTTACTCTTCGTTATGTGAAGTGTCTGATGCTCGCTCATGCTCCACATGAGGTGGGATGCTGTTATACCAAGTACTATCACACATTTCTCTATTTGGCTTAGAGAAAAAAAAAACCAAACTTTCTTGCAGTCATCTGGTACAAACTCAGCGGATGTTTCAACAGCCATTTTCCAAAGTGTAACATTACATTCATATTGACCATGAAACTCTAAACTTCTGCCCTATGCAATGCAATGATCAGCAGTCATTGGTCTGCTACCATCTCAAATACATGGAAGAATCTTTTAGGAAAAAAGGAGGCAAGATAAACTTCAACATAATTACCTAAAACCTGTAAACATTTATCATAATGAAGACAAATATCTGAATACTCTGGGTCATATTTTGCACACTAACTCTACCAAACTCAGGACTGCACTCAGTTTCCTAAAAGAGTTGATAATTTGGGTCATTTTTACAGTCTGGAAACAGAACAGTTTTAATTTACAGCTTTCTTGACCTCCTCCCAGACTGTTTCCACATACTGCCATGGACCCTGAGCTTTGGTTTGCACGAGAGAACTTGGAGCTCCATTCCCTCAGTCCTGGAGTTCCTCGGAGCTGGATCCATTCAGTCACATATTGGGAGCGATACTCTTAGCACTGTCAGAACAGGGCAGTTAAACACAGGGCACTGTTACAGCAATGTTACATCAGCACACACTGCGTGGGACATGACAGAAAGGATTTACACAGGGCAGAAGGGGCTGTGGTTCCAGGAGGAGAAGACCTAATGCTTGGATGCAGTTCAGTTGAACAGCAGAATAATCTGCATCCCTTTCAAGATCCAGGAATACAAACCATGGCAACGAACTGTGACCAACACTTGACAAAGAGGAGCAGAATGGACATGAAAATGCACATGTTTGGGGGTGTTTATAAACAACAGTTTACCTGTGTGATATCATCCTGCTGGAAGGCACAGAAATTAAAGTGAAAAAGGCTGTAAGAGGGAAACTAGCAGGAAATGAAACAATAGCAAATATAAGGGATTACCACAAAGAACAGATATCCTTGAGAAAACAATTGAAAGCTACTAAGTGGGAATTAAGTCATATTTTATTCCATACTACACTATCTACTGATCTCTGCTAGCCTGCAAAAACTTATTCTTTATACAGGAAAATGTATTTTAAAAATCTTCAAGGGTTAGTCTCAAATAGTGAAGTCTGGCAGGGTTTCAGCAAAGGCTTAATAAAAATTTCATAGGTTAAAAAAAGACAGTAATAAAATGCAAATAGCTGAGAAAACTGAAAAAACACTGACAAATACTTTCACACAGAAACACACATTTCTGGTATTAGAAGACAGCCATTATCAAATAATCAGTCTCAAGATGCTGATGGCAAGTAGGACAGGCAACAACAAGAGCTGCCAAGCAGAAAATGGAGGTGGCCTGTTTAGTCACCAGGATAAACAAGATCAAGTTGCACTCAATATCATGTCAGAAACTACAGCTCACACTATGGAACAACTCACACAGTGGTCACCCGGCCAGCCTTGGCATTAAACTAATGGCCACTGCAGAAGCAATGGACAGAAAATGGTTGCAGACAAAGATAAACAGCATACAGCATCACTGGTAAATGCTAAATACCCAACTGCGTTAAAGGTCTAGCAGAAGTTTGCAGCTATCAATAGGTACTTCAAACATATTTACTAGAAATAAAGAGAAAGCCCATGGCTCTGCAAATCCAAAAGACTCAACCATTTCTGTTGCACTCCTGGAGCTATTGGATGCTAGGAGCTTTCAGAAATCTGACAGGCAACGAAATACAGATCTAGAATTCATGCTCTGCTTTGAGGAAACAGCTGACCTTATGCTTGAAGCTTGGCACTCAAACTATTACACTCACACAGGCGTTTTCTCATCCTTGCCTTACTTCAGTGTGTGAAACGTGTCTGATAGCGAATGGGCATTACACAGATTGGAGCTTGTGCTAAAGGGACGTGCAGCACAGAGCCCACACTGCACACAGAACGTGACGTGTGTGCATTGGGCATGTCTCACTTGGACAGAGCCCCACTGAAGCAGTTGGTACACTGAGGACTTAATTTTTAACTTTGTCTGCAGTGATGAGGGAAGAATAAAACATTGTGGTTTTGTACCCACTCCTCGGACCTGCAGTCAATACAGAAGTTTGCCACGGCACCAGCAAGTTGTTAGGAAACAGAGAATTAGAACACGAATGTTAGAAGTGCTCCACTTCCAGAAGAGGTAAAAGTTTTTCAAAATGCAGTTATGCTGAAGTACCATTGCCATAGTACTGAGAACTTCACACAGCCACTGATGGGGCTGGACACCAGCAACCTCCTGTGCCAGCTCACAGCCTGCAGCTGTCCCTGCCCAGTGAAGAGTAACACAGCTCCTCTCCCAGTGTTTAACTTCTCCAGGTGAAACAAACACCATTACATAGATATGTGTAAACTTGTAAAACTCATTCTCTTTTTGTCAGACCACATTTCCAGCTCTTCACTGAAAGGTCATTGGTCGCTGAAGTGACCAGAAGGTATTATTCATGTTCTGAACACTTTTAGTACACTGAGGTAAAAGCTGGTGGAGGAGACCCAGTTAGGGAACTGATGAAACACCATGTTAAGACCCTCAGTGTATTTCTCTATCAAAACAGTTCCTCATGTGATACCATGTGGTCCAGCCTTCTGCCCAAGGTATGTGAGACTAAAAACTCTGCACCACTGTTCCCAGCTGTGGGACCTCTCCTCTAAACATCAGCAAAGACATCACATCCTCTGCTCTGTGTATCCTGCAGCTGCTCAGCACTAGACCCCACGGATTGCCACTGCTGGGAGTCACTGCTCAGCAATTAGAGCTTATCTAAACCACAAGTGCCATATATCACTATGTGACTGGTGCTCTAAGGGAAACTTATCTGGAGTTTTTCCCATATCTGCATGTAATTACCTCTGCCTTCCATATCACATTTATTAAATGTACTATATAACTTCAAAATCAGTCCTTTGGAGACTACAGGGCTCATTATTCTCATTTCAGTCATTTATAAAAATCTGCTAATTTTTGGAAATGGGAAATAAAAATTTTTAATTGCATATAATTAAATATTGGCATGTTATCTTGAGTAAAAGCTCTAAGCAATACACTCGAGTCTATAATTCTGTCTCCAGTTAACTGTCCTCCTGGACAGGTTGCTGTTTTCCTTTTCTGAAACATGGAATCAGTATCTGCTGAAGGGAAATGTAGACTCTAATTGTCTGCAAGAACAGAAAGACCACAGCTGACTCTTCTAATTTGACCCTGATCTCAAAGGGAAATGATGAGACAGAAGGCATTTTGATAAGGAAAACACATTCAGATTTTTCTGCTCAGTTGTTTCCAGTTGCTCAACCATCACAAGCCATTAGCTCTGTAGCCTCATGGGCATTGTCCTGTAATACCTTTTTTGAAGTGATGACCATATTTTAGTCTTAAATATTAAATATTCTTATTCTACCAATAAAATGTTTAACAAAAAAATGGTACATTTGTTAAAAACATCTAAAGATTTCCTGACCAAAGGTTTGCATTTATGGTAGGTGTGAGGAGAGTATTTATGCAACCATATTTACATTTAGGATCTTTCTGTGGATGTATCTCATTCCCAAGGCACATTTCCAAAGGGACTGTCATCTCAGTTTTACAGTCCCTGTAGGTGACCTTTGTGCCCAAAAAAGTAATATTTAGGTTTTGATGCAATTAGATTAAATAATAAATGATATGTAATAACATAAGATCAATTTTCATTTAAGTTTCAACCTGTAGGATTTTTAAAATTACTATTTCACAAGAATACAGGGGTTAAACAATGCCAGCAAGGTACTATCCTCATACAGAGATACTTTCTGTGAGGTGTTTGAGTAGGAATATTAACTACAGCCTGTTAAGATAACGACATGCTGAATTACCATTAAGACTGATGAAAACAGTAGTTAAATGTTACAGCTTGCATGTGTCATCATTACCTTATTTTCTTTACAAAATAACAGATGGTTTTAGGTATCACATAACATGAACAGCTACTAACAGGGATGGTGATAAAATCAGAACACACTCAACGATATCAGTGCCAGCACTTCTAGGATAAGAACTGGATAAACATATCTGGAGTGGAAGGAGCAGTGGAGTAGGTGTTCTTCGTGCTTTAGCTTGGCCACAGTGGTGTCATTTCTTGTATTTCTTAGTTTAATGCAGGCAGCTACCTTTTGAAGAAAACAGGGTGCATTTTTGCAGTAGCCATTCATCAGACAAGATGCAAACTGAAACTGCCTCAGGCAACAAATGAAATACCATGGAAGTGACAGTTTGGTTATTAAGAACGGTTTCTTCACATTACAGAGCCTTGATATGATCTGATTTGATTCACATTTATCTCCTAGAGGGGTGTGGACATAGAAAGAACAATTCTGGCAAGCCCTGTAATGGAGTGCAGTCTTAAACTCTCCAGTGAAACACAACAAATGCCTTTTCAACTTTAGCTGTGGTATCACTTTCTCTTGCAGCTTTAGTACAATTGGTAGGGTTTCTTTGCCTGAGCAAATGCATGTACTTAACACAGTGAGAAAGGTTAAAGTGAAATGCAAATTTTGGGGTACTTTCTGAAACAGTCCACTCAAATAAGGAACAATCTAGAAAAAATATAAAATAAAATATAAAGCAATAAAAATACTTTGAAGTATTTTACAGTATTTTTTTTTGCACTTGAAATAAAATATTTGTTAGATAGGACTATTTTTAAACCAATAAAAGGATCTTCAAATTCATTGGAAAATTTCAACTGTGCTTTCTTCTGGACAGCTTGTGTTTATGTTTTTAGGACATTTTCCCTAAAGATTGGGATGTCAGAAGACTGCAGTTTCCAGCAAATACATCAGTTTGCCTTTATGAATCAAAACACTCACTGTATGCAGAAGTCATCAACAAAGCAAAAAAAAAAAAAAATCACAGAATCATTGCTGCAGATTTTCTTGAGGCTGTGTTAAACCTGCTTTATGTTGCTAAGCAATAAATTGGAGTTCTTTGAGTTTGCAAAAAATTACCATTCTAACAGATTGATTTCTGAGACAAGAACACTATCACAGCCCAGGAATCACAGAACTGATGCTCTAAGCATAAACTAATGATGTCCAAGGAGGGTGTTCCCTATTGCCTCTTCTTGCTACAGGAGAGCCTACGGAGCTCTTGAATACTGTAGAACAGAGTAAAACAATCAGCAGAACAATTAAAACCTTTTCAGCTATGAGGAGTGGTATCTCTTGCTGCTGCTGTCCAACTTCCAACGTGGCACAACCCAGCTAAGAGGAGATGCACACATCAGTGAAAAGTAAAAGGAAAAAGCACAAATCCAGCATTAACAAGCAAGAGAAAAGGAAGTTAATCAGATTTCTGGGTGTAGTAGAGCAAAGGGGAACTGCAGATCATGGGACAATAGGCTGAAAGTAGTGAAAGAAAAAGAAATCCTCAGGTCAGAGTTCAGCTGGTCTAAGTCAGCGTAGCCCCAGGGAAGTTACGCTCACTTAGGCCCGGTGGGAATCTGGCTCAGCAACCTGAAAAAAGAAAGGGAAAAACTGATAAACAAGAAAAGATTGAGATTGAGCAGAAATATATATATATATATACACATATATATATATTTCCCTTCTTCTGTGGAGAAGGAAGAAAATTCTTGTCGATGGAGCTGAAAGGGTGGGAGAACAGACAACCAAGCAGGAAGACAGAAAGCTGGAAACACAAAGCATAGGAAGCAAAAAGAAATTAACATAATGGCAGCATTGCCAGGTGGGAAAGAAAGAACCTTAAAGACATCAAGGATGAGGTGGCAGAGAGAAAAATTACATTCTTTTAAGGAATTTGACTTCCTATTGAGGTTACTGCTTCTTGCATATGCTCATCAGAAGCACTTTCATATTGTTCTGGGTTCATTGTTATCTATTCCTTTTTATTCCTCTGACACTGCTAAACACCATTAAGTGTAGATCAAGATTCTTGGAATATAACAGTTCTGGATCACTGCTACCATTTTTCCACTAGACAGACAGATTTTGTCAAGGTGTGATATTTTCTTCATCTGCCCATCAACACTGCAAGGTGAAAAAGTTCTTTAGTCAATGGGCATTCTTGTAGCAAATATGGAGGGGGAGAGTGTGTGAAAAGAGAGAATACCCAGAATATGAGAAAAATCCTTTAACAGTTAAAATATAAGTGTCATCAGCTGAAATGATTATTTCTGTTAATTGTTTCACATCCTTACTGAAGTTATTAAATAAGCACTGTTTACAAGCCTCTACAAGCCTGCAATATGCAAACATAGAGCCCTAGAGCAAAAATGCATTTATGTACTATTTGCAGTCATTACCTAAACATAGGAGCCTAACTTATTATAGCCATTGCTATGTGAAGCAAACACAGATCCCAGACTGAAGATATTCTTTAACTGGATTTGAAACCCAGTGACTGAAACACTTGTCTAGAGAGGACAGCCTTATCACTGCAATTCATGCACTTAAATCAATATCCATAGCACTCAGTGTATTCCTAGTTATTTATTTATTTTAAAACAACCACATGCCTGCATGGCAGGTTATACAGCATTTCTGTGTAGTTTAAATGGTTTATAGCTAATTTGCTGGGCCAGTCTTCCATTCATGCAAAATTTTCCAGTATAAGATGTATAAATGACTAGAATTAGTGTGTTTGCCCTCTCTTATTAAACAGGACATTTCCTAGATTAATCAGCAATAGAGTGAGGTTACAATCAGTGTAGCTGGCCTTAAAAATGCAAAGGTTTTAAAATTTTTCTTTTATTTGTCTCAACATTACATTGAAACCTTGTGAATCCCAACACTCATTTGAAATAGGAAAGCTGTCTTTGACCAAAACAAGACAGCATCCTGTGATGCAGCTGACTATGCAGAAGACTAATCATCCTTTTCCCTCTTGTTTTGAACAGAAATGCTACTCTGAAGCTGAGCATGTTTTCCTTATGAAAACACAGTTATTGGCACTTCTCATACCAATCTAGTAGTGAAAACTGGGATCTCAAAGCTAAGTAATTGCTCTGGGGAGTGTGGAAACTGGAGATAATATACAAGTGATGACAGTAAATGTAACGTGCATATGTAACTGAGCCTCGTTAATAACCTCGTTAACAAAAATAACAACTCCCAATTACAAAATCCAGATCATAACACTTTAATATAATACATAAACATTTAAAACACAGCAGCTCCTCACACTGCAGACATCTATATGCTATATTTATATAGATGTATGCAGGGAAAAAAACACACCCATGTACACACACATTCTAACACCACACAGAGACACAAATAGGCTAAAGTTTATAAGCAAAGAGTAGGTGCAAATGAATATCCACAGAGAAGGACACTGTGTTAGGCTGGACAAACCCCTGTGTTGTCACTGAAACGTACTCACCATTTGCAGAAGATCAGAAGAAACCATCTGCATGCAACACATTGCTGTTGCCAAAGCACACACAATGGTGGAGATGATATTGAGAGCGCACACACTGAACAACAGGTCCTGCGAAGAGACATCAGCAGAATATCATCTCTTATCTCAGGGACACAAAGGACACGAAATGCTTGAGGAATTTGATAACAAACACTGTCAACTGCTATCAATTAAAACGTTCTCAAATAATTGGGTAGAACCCATTTAGGTTGTAATCTTTTTCATGTAGCAATCCACACAGGTAGCAACTACAGAAACAAACATCTTCCCTTTCCCACTTCTCACAACACATTTGCTATTAGATATTTCCTCAGAAATATTGATGTTCAAATTTTCTAGTTCCCCAAAAAGACAAATTACTCTTTCACAGTGGACTCCAAGCTACAGCTATCACAAGAAAGAAACTACGAAAGGCACTTCTGATTTAAAACAACTACATTCAGAAATATTATTCCTTTCAGTAGTTGAAATCTACAACTCAGGGTTGTGTGTTAAAGAAATTCAGTGGAAATTCTAGTATGAAATAGAGACTTATCCTGTGTCAGAAACTCTATGAGTCTGAAATATTTTTATGCATGAGAGAAACGCAGTGATTACACACCCCAGCATTTCACCTTCTACTGATGAATTGAGTGCTTATGGTCATATTGTTGGCTTGTTTTTTTCAAAGAAAAAGAAGTTTAAAATAGAACACAGAGTATTGTTTTAACAAGTAGAATAAAAGAAAAGAAACATTTGAATTAAAATGGAAACATTTTTACAGCAACAGTGTCATTAAGAATAAAGCATCCATCTCTCTCTTCCAATCACTGGATTTGTATTTACTTTCTCCACAGCCAGTGAAAAGAAAATAATTTAGTGTGCTGGCAACATTTCAAAACTACTACAATCCTTGTACAGCAACTGCATGGCTGCTGTGGCAGTTGTGTGGCTCAGTTCTCTGAGCAGCCAGTAAAAGCATTTGAGAAAAAGCAGCAGAGAGAACAGACGAAAAACTAAAACAAAACTGCTACAATACCATGAGTAAAAAACACTCATTGTATAAAGAACATTCCATAGTATCTGAGTTTAAAAGAGTACTTCGTTCACTGCCAGTGCATGAAATAACTTCCATGCTATAAATCGCTTTGTTTTTCCCAAACAAATGACAGAAAGGTGCAGATTTACTCCTACCACTGTAATTGCTCCTCAAGTGGCCTTCATCTGAAGATGGAAATGCCAGCCATGGGAACCAGGCAGACAATAAATGGGCCAACAAGTTTTAGTCATTTAATAACTTACACTGAGCCAGATCTTCTCTTGCTGATCTGGTCAGTAGTTTTCTGTCTTGGCCACCCCTCAGCCAAGGGGAACAATGAATCATCAGCATTAACAGCAAAATACTGGAAAGGCCAATCTCTAACTCACAGAAGGTGATACAGAGGACTGACTCAAATACTAAGTAATACAGACCCACTTGGAGCATTCAGATGGATGTAAACAGGCAAAGTGATCCCTGGAGATTCAATTAATTAACAGTGGCAAAAAAAAAATATTGAGATGCTGCATGTTCTGCTTTCCATATGCAAACCTAGGTAAAGAACACCGAGGCAGAGACAAGATCTAGGGTAGAAATAGGACAACTTCCTAGCAGTAAGAAACTTCATTCATTGCTTACTACAGCCATTTAAATACAAAAGACTTCACTAATCTGAGTGCATAACATAATACCATTTATGCTAAATAATAAAATCAAAGTTCTAAATTAGGATGCAAAGTGTCTCCAAGACCCTCATACAACTTTACATGCCTCAGGACAGACTTAACTGTGCCTCTAAGTCTCATGACAGATATTTCTTTGATCTGTTCCTTAAGATCCTACAGCTTCATCCCACTACTCCAGAGTTTATTTTTACCATCAGTGTCCTGGTTATGTCCATCCCAGAGATGAAACCCATGGCTTCTTTTCTTTACCTCTTGAGAACAGGTTGTTATACAGCAGACTTTTACACATTTGAACTCTTATTATTACTCTTGAAGCCTTTTCCACCTTTACTGCATGACATATTAACCCCATTTTCTCCAACCCTCAACTGAAATTAACTTTCTCGGCCCCTGATCATTTCATTAATTTAATTTAATTTGTTTCACCTCACCTTGGTCCACATTTTTCCTTAAATGCAGAAACCTAAGCTAGGCACAACTGAAGGCCTTGCAAACACTGACTCTAGAGTGAGGATTATTTCCTCACTCTATTGTGCCTTGCAAGCTACACTCATCCTCACCAATCCTGACTTTCCTTGGCACGCAGGGACAGCTGCACTCTGTCTGTTATTCAGCATTACTGTTTTGATGTTCCACAGGAACAGCAGCCTCTTTCCACACACTCCTTTCCAGGCTAAGCACACCACAGTTACTGTTCCTGCTACAATCTTTTTGAGGGTGAAGGTACAACTAGAAACATCCAAATGCAGTCATGCAGAGCTTTCATGTACTTCATAAAGATCAATAAGGAGCAGACAGCTATCGGCCAGAAAATGTAAAAGAGAAATTAGAAAATGTAAACAAAGAGATGGAAAATATAAGTTTAAAATTTTAACAGAGACAGTAATAACTCAGTAATGATGGTGGAGTCTTCACCATCAAAAGATATTTCTTAAAGCAAGACTGCTTCTTTATTTTTTTTGGCTTTTTTATCCTAAAGCCTGTTTCAACTCAAACAGGAATCAAGCCACAACCCACCCTTCTCTGCTCCCCACTCCCCCCACCCTCCCCAAACATTAATCACCCTCCAGCAATTTACCATTTTCAGGAAATTCACTCCCTGTGCCCTGCAGAACAAATAATGAGGTAATTCATGACACTCATTTATTCAGCTAGAGATAAAAAGTGAGCAGGAACTAAAGCTCTCCATGGCCAAACATGCTGCCAGAAGGACAGGGTAGGTGCTTACAGACTGTGGCTGGAACAAACACAGTGACAAACAAGACGTCCTTTAGGAAATGTCTGTGAAACAACAGTAACCACAACAGGGCCAACTGTAACTCCCCACAGCCCCCAGTCACACACAGCTACATTTATAGGTGTTTAAAGGAGCAGGAAATCTGTATTAAATACAAAACCAGGCAGCTTTAGTGACAGATCTTCAGCTGACATCTACCAGAATGCAAATCAGAAAACAGCAAGTGGATCTCTAATGGTGTGAAATACCATTCTCTGCTCCTCAGAAATGGCTGAGCCAATTTTCTCTTAGATGCTAGCTTTTGTTTTTTAAGACAAAAATCTGATTTTTCAGCATGTTTATATGATAATTAATGTTTTGATAAGTATAATGTACTAGGTAGAATTCTTCTTCAGGTTATATATACAATTTTCTTGATACACCTTAGCTCACTACCTGCGGAGGACACAAATCCCCTTCAGCGTGGAATGAGCTGTCAGAACTGCCTGGAACCATGCCTAGATCAATCCAGATACACACCCACAGGAGTCAGACAGCACTGTGAACTGTTTCTCTGTGGTTACTTATTTTCCCAAGTAGGTCCCTCAGTAAATCTCAAAAGCTGAACTAAAATTTAATACTGATAGTGATAAAAGCAAGATTTCGTGGTTACAGAATTCCATTTATATTACAGCTGAACAACTACCAAGTTAATTGTGCCAGTATCTGCATAACTGTTTGTCATGCTTTCCCTCCATAATGACAGATTCCTCTGACTTATGCTGTGGTCCCAAAGGATATCTGTGTATTCTCAAATCTTCACGCTATCATTTCCCATATGGAAAGGACAGGACATCTATCTATTTTCCTTTTTCTTTTCCTAATTCAAGTTGTTTTCACTATTATTCATTCAACATTGTTTTTGTGCTACTGCACCTCAGAGTTCTTCCTTTACTAGCACAATTAAGATAATACATAAATATATAAAAATGAATGTTCTCTAAATGTGTAGCCCAAATGCCTAAGGAACACATTAAAATAGGAGTTGTGTTACAAAACCTGAGTATTATTTAAAATCTGAATGTTTAATTGCAACTTTAATATTTTGTATTTAAAAAAAATAGGATATAATTAATTGAGAACATCACATTAAAAAAACCCATACTGCAGTATACTCAAAAAGCAATTTGTCCTAAAACCTGATTTTCTTTGTTTTCCATCAACCTGCTGCATGATAAAGCAGTCAGATGGTATCAAACTGGAATAAGTAAAAAATTGGTGATTGTCACTTCGATAACTCAACTGTAGAAACAATCATTTAACAAAGCAATTTAGAACAGCTGTTAGCACATGCAATTACCTGACAGAAGCAAAGAGATGAGATAGAATCTAAAATGAAAAATGACAATGGCAGGAATCCCATCACCCAGTGATGGGAGCACTGGCAGAGCTGGGTCCTTTATAATCACTGCATGTGTGCTCACCCTCCTGAAATTTTGTCCTTCAAAACGTCATTGGTACCTCCTATCACAGCAAATATAAAGGAAAACTCGAATTGTATCATTTCACTCTAATGCTGGGCCATACCCAGACAGCTCCTTCAGCTTAGAAATCAAACTTGTAACTGAATTTCTCTCTAATATTAATTACCCTTCAAAACCATCAAGTAAGCCAGACAAAAAGAGGAGTGTCTGGACATCTACAAAACTCAACTGTCTTGCAGACTTTGGTAAATATTTAGTCACTCTCTTGCCTCTTCCTATCATAGTAATGAACTGTACTGTAAATTAAGTTACATACATGAACATCAAACCAGAGAATTTGACATTCAATGCAGACCATGCCACACAGATGAGGCATTATTACCACAAAATATTCACTCTGTCAAGTATCACACAGAAAATTAATCAGCTGTGCTGCTTACACAGAATTGAGAAACTGTATTTAAGCCTATTTTGCTCTAGAAGGAAACAAGTACATCTATTTCATTTTATCGGTTCCAGTCTGCTCAACAGTATTGAACTGGCAGCTCTTTTTACAACACACTCACATTTTGCTGCCTCAATAGACAGTTTTCCTGTGGAAATAAAAGGTTTGTAGTCTTTGAGGTTCTTAAGTTCTTGGCACTTTTGAGACATTAGTCAATATACGACGAAAGAAGCAAAAGCAGCTTGCTGAAGTGCAAAAAGAACACTCTGTGAGCAGCAGCCCTGAACACACAGATCTAAGCATCCCCAGCGATCAATGGCTAAACCCAGCTCCAAGGCTGCAGTGCAGGGGAGATGATTTCTTTTCTCCTTGATTGACTTCAATTATAGTGCTTCATTTCTTATACTACTGTATCCTGAAAAGAGATAATGAGTAGTAAAGCTTTTTCACCCATGAAATTAGTGTCAATGTACCTCTTTTATTTAAGAATTCAAGGACAACAATCCTTTTAACTCAAAATATAACTTCAGTTGTTCTCACTGGATACATCTGAAAAACACTGGGAAAAATATCTGCTCTCGTACAAGGAAGGCTCAAGAATTAATTCTGAACCGAATGGGTCTCAAACACACATTGAATTGTAAATGGAGAGATGGCCAACACCTCATAAAATAGATTTAAGGCTTGAAAGTACAATAAAATAATTCAGTTTTACATGCTGGATATTTACTGTATTTTTAAGAACCAGTGCACAGCTGCTACTTAAAAATAAACTCAAAAAGATCTCTTCTTCCACAAAAGTTTGCATACCTGCTAAGTCAGGTGTCTGCACTAAATTTAGTACTGGGGATACGACAGTTAGAGACTCCTGAAAGACTAAGGTTTCATAAAATAACTGCACAAGGATGGAATAAACAGATCCCAGTCATTCAAATAGGCACCTTTTCAGCCATAAGAGAAGTTTACAACCATATTGACTCATTGCCCAAACTAGGAACAGAAAAACTTATCAGGAAGGAAAAGTAGCTCAACTATTCAGACTCCAAAGCCCACCCTGACCCACCCCATTTCTGATGGTCTCTGGTGTGGTAAATACACTCTGAATGTAGAGAACATTTCCAGCTGCCTGTAAAGGAATGTGAAACAAGTCCAGCACGTAAAAATCTGACATGGAATTACTTATTCTATGCCGAGCTTTATCCAATTTTAAGTAGCTTATGAAACCTTTCAGGTAAGTTATTCAGCCAAATTAATAATATTGCATTTGCTCTTAGAGTAAATCCAAGGAAAGGCTGTTTTCAGAACTCTAAAGAATGTGTTAGGAGCCATCCTCCTTTGTTTTGCAAGTGGAAGCATCTTCTGAATGAAAAGAAATTTAAACACATGCATAGACTTGGTCATCTGGAAACTCAGTAACAATAAATTTGGATTCGAAGCAGAGGAACGAAAGAAAATATTCACACAGAAGACTGCAAGAGCCTGGAGCTACATAAATCTCTAATAGAGATGCCTAACTAATGAATGGAATCAGCAACCTAAAAAACCATTTACTATTTATGTTGTACTTGAATTTTAGCAGCTCCAAACCAAATATGTATGCTGAAGATAGAGGAGGGAAATCAGCTTCTCTCCTTGCCTGATAGTCACAAAAGCATTCTACAGATGCACCTTAAATGAAGTAGGAAGCAATTTTGTAAATAGCAAATCTATAAATTCACATACATGTCTCTAGGTATTCTGGACTGTGTAAGCTGTTAAAAGTAATTCAAAATACTCAATTGGATCATTACTAACCAAAACAGCATAACATTCTCCTCTTACACACCAGTATCAGACAGCAATAATACAGTACAGAATAATTTAAACTCCTAAGTACCTAACTTCATCCTCTCAAAATGTTCCATGTGTATCTTAAGTAAGTTCAGAATACTCTGAGTTTAGAAAGAAGAAATAATTTTCCTATAGTAAAGATGTCAGGAAAATTCAGCCTTGGTACTTTAATTACCATTACAAGAAAAACTCAGTTCCTCAAAATTTTATCCACAAACCAACACACTTCCTGTGGAAAAACAGATTAGGTTGATGGCATTGAAACTGCATCCTAAGTCCGTCCCATCTGTGGCCATCATCTCATTTTTGGACATCTGATTCTTAATAAACCTTCTAAACTTTTAAAGTAATTTTGTAAATAGGTAGGATTGCTTGTGCCTTCATCTGGCTTTAATTAAGACAAGTAACTTCCTAACACAGGATAAAGCTGTTCTAGAAGTTTGGTTACTGTAAAAAAAAATCAAGATACTGAGACACTGATATCCTTTAGGAACAGATTATTGGCTCTGAGTATCCAGAAGAAAGCAAGGAACCTTATTTTCAGGGGCAGTTCAGGAGCTACTGACACAGGAAACTGTATGAACACATCTTCTAGTGAAAACAGAAAGCAGGAAGTCTCTCCATGGTAAAAGGGGGCAGATGGAGAGACTTGGTGCCTGCAGATGTCAATGGCAGCTCATCACACCATGCCATCATGCTGAGGTGTGCAGACAAGACTGCAAAGATGACATAATTCTAACCCCACCAATTCACCATCCTCAGATGGGCTGAGTGCCCATTACAACAGTAAAATGGCAGAGTATTTTTGTCCATTTTACTGTAACATATAATTTTGTGCTGAACTCCCACTATTTCAACTAATCTCAGAAATCATCACTTCTCTGATAGATCAGTCAGTATTTGCAATCAATACTCATATCTATATATGTACATACGTGTGAGCACATATAATGCAGTGGTAGTTCTTTTGACCCCATTAAAATGTTTGAGTAGTATATTCAGGGCTTGAAATTAAGAAAGGAGGATTGATTTACAAAAAAGCACAAAGAGACAGTTAATAGCAGAAACAACAGCAACTTCAGAGATTTTTCAAAGCAATTACAAACCCCTCACTCAGTATCATGTAAGGCACAGTTAACATTCACAACACCAGCAGCCACTGTTGGTTTTCCTGGTCCTGTTTGGCTGCCTGGGTAGGAGATCAGACAGGAGATCCATGCTGGATTGTTCTGCTAACAGTGCAGCTCCACAGCTGCTACCACCAAAAACCCACAAAAGACTTCGTGGAAACAGGAGCTTTTAACCCCACTTACAATAAAGAAAAGGAGCATGAAACCTACATAATGTTATACAGAAAGGTGTATAATCTTCATCATCTCTGGTTCTCTACATTTTCTCTCTCCCTCTGGCCCCTCAAACAATGAACACAAATGAGCTTTTGGTACTAAAACATCTGTTTCTTTAAAATCACATTGTAGTTGTTAATTGCAATTAAGGAGGGTGAGCCTTAGCACTGTCAGCTGCTATCTAACGAGCTATAACTTTTTTTCTTAGGGCCTTAGTAGAATGCTGTTCTTAAATTTACAGCCAGGAATCAGAGATAAGCCAAATGGAAAGCAAATGTAGAATTAAAACTGAAAAATATGTAAGAAACTTTCTAAGAAAGTTACTTTCCTAACTACCCTGTCTTAGATGAAAAGTTCTGAACATAATTAAAATTGCACTCAGACTATACTCATGGGAACTCTGTGTTTAAATTCATTCTCTTGTAGCATATGTTGATAAGTCAATTCTCTTTATAAATGATAGAGTTATATCTTAAAAGAAATCATGTTTTGTGCTTGTATTCTGATTGCTGTATTGGTTGGAAACCTTGTCTTGTTTTTCAGCATATGTCACTTCTACTCACTTCATATGCTGACAGTGTCCTCCAAAGATAAACAGTTGTTTTTCCTCTCATTAAAGTCTACCTTACTGACATATTTACAGGAAGCAAACATATGCTCCCTCAATCTTAATTCTTATGGAATTAGCAAGTCAGCTTTTCCTGAATGACAGGTTCATGTTTCTGCATCTGTCATACTTTGAGGAATGTCCTTCTCAGAAGTTACCTTCTTGTAATTCATTGCACTGCAGATTGTTCTGACCAGTAATGTCAAGTTGTGTTTCTTTTCCACTTACTAAACTCCTGCTACCCAGCAGGTTTTTGCTGTTACCTTTATCATCCTCATTAAAACGTGAGGCAGAGTTCTTACTTAATTTGGGGGCCATAAAAAATGTTTTAATGTCTACCTGATTATTATTTACTTGGGGGTAGTTTTTTGATTTTTCTTAACAAGACTGAAGAACTTACTATAGTAAGTACTTACTATATACTATTTAGGTATTTACTATATACCTTGTACAGGATTTCTACCCATTCTGAATTTTAAAACGTATCCTCAAACATCAATAAAACTTTTATAGCCTTCTCAGGACCCACCCTGTAATCTACCTCTCTAAGATCCTTCTCACAATTAATTTCTCTACTCCATTATTTTATGTTAATTTTATTAAAATACATACTTTGAAATTGAGAGTCACAGATGCAGAGTTAGTTCTGTTGGTCATGAAATTGAACCTAGAATGAATCAATACCTGCCTCTCAGGCAAGGGTTCCTTTTTCTGAGCAGTTCTTTCATTGATTCCTTATTATTTTTCAAAACAACATAGCATCGATGCCTTCCCATTTGGTGACAATTAAGTGAACAATTACACTGAGCTCTAACTCACTCATACAATATACTTAGTATTTGCTCTCAAATTTTCATCTGGGTAGTTGTAACAAAAACAAGATTTAAACTTCTTACAATGTTTCAGGGCAGTTTATAAGCACATTTCCAGTGTTACCCAGAAAGAACACTCTCCTCTCCCAAGGTAATGTCCAGCTGCCTTCACGGTAGCAGCACATCACAAAACACCTCATCATTCTGCAATATGTTGAGTTTCTTTGCAGTTTACCATAACATCAATAAACAACTCCACCTCAGGACTTCAGAGGGAGAGATACCTGTCTGTGCACCTTCCAGCATCAGCCATAGCCAGGTCTAACTTCTGTTTCTTGAATAACCTCGAACAAAACAGTTACCTACAGAAATGCTGATTTTGTGAAGGTGTTTTTTGCACATGGATGAACACAGAGAACATCAGCTGCTGCTCCTTCCCCACACACTGCCCTGCTAAGTTAAAACTGCAATAAGCAGTTATTTCTCTCCTCACACACCTTTAGGGTCAGCCTCACTGCGTTGCACTCCTGCAGAGGGTTCAGTTTCAGTGTTTCTCCCAAGTTACTGCAGCCTGATGTTTGATGCTGCATTTCACAGCAAACACAGACACCATCGCTGTCGAATTTAATCTGCAGAGAAAAGGTCAGAAAAAGTATAAATCAACAGAAACACTTCCCAAAAATGGTATTACAGTTAACAGTAATGACTACTAAATGCAAAATGAAAATCTCTATGCAGAACCCTTGGAGCAGAATGTTTTCCATTGCTTAATATAAGCTACAAAAACAGGAAAAATACAGAAAGGGGATTCAATATCAAAGAGTATTACCTTTTACGCCTCTTTTTGAAAAAAATTGCTTTCCAGAAGCAGGTGAAACCAGAGTAACTCAACTG
Source organism: Vireo altiloquus (assembly GCA_013396875.1). Classification (NCBI taxonomy): domain Eukaryota; kingdom Metazoa; phylum Chordata; class Aves; order Passeriformes; family Vireonidae; genus Vireo; species Vireo altiloquus. The sequence continues at coordinate 547,558 of VZRF01001867.1, forward strand.
AATAAACATAAAATCATAGCCAACATGGGAAAACCAAAAATAACAGAAAAAGGTCAGAAAATAAGTGAAGGAGTCATGATCACAAATCAGTCCTTTATTCCCTAAAGTAAAGATGGAAGCACAGTGGCTGGGTGGTGAGATCTGAACCACCTTGTTACTCACCCTTTTACTTTAAAAAACCCCTGAAATTTCCAGACACAAATCCACAAAAAAATTTCTAATGCAAATATGCATTTGATGTTTTTAATCCAAATTCTCCCTAGAATGTTGCCAATTTCCTCATCAAAAGCAGCTACCAGCATTCCTGGTAGAATTACCTTGCACAGTCTTCTATATAGAATAATTTCAAATTGTTCATATGATCTTTAAAGTTATATGTTTTTAAACACATGTATTTTTTACTGCTACCCCTATCAGGCTTATATAGCACCCTTTCCTTACATGCTGGTGACCAGGACAGCAGATGCAAGAGCAAAAATAAGAGTCAATTAAAAGAACATAATAAACTTCTCCAGATGAGGTACACATGACTGAATACTTGCTTACTGTGATGAAAGCATGCTCAGGGCAGGAGATATCTCAGGGGACTTCAGCTCCTGAGACTCCAGATTGCCCTCTAGCCAGCACAATTTGTAAAAAGCTTTAGAAAAAATTGGGTATGTAAATTACACCATTTCCCATATTCTCAAAGGCAATGCTGGAAATAATTGTCTATGGCAACTCCCAGAGACTGGTCATACCCTGTGCCACAGACACTGCAAAGAAACAAAGGAATAACAGTTTGCTCACCTCTATGATAGTTGTGGGTTTTATTTCTCATTAGCATGCAATTTAACTCACAAAGCAGCTTGAACAATTTCAGATTGGTTCTTTTCCAATTCCTGTAATCTTTCAGTAATTTCTTTTAAAAGGTAAAGGATCTGAGCAAAACCCAACTAAATGGTTAATGATCAGCTGACCTCAGCTCTTCAAATCAATGTAAAATCAAAGCACTGGATGTCACTGAGGAACAGTGTCTTGTTCCCAAAACTCTCCAGAAATGGTTCAGTGATTGAGAAATGCTGCTGGGGAAGTCTGAAATGCACACTTTGGGTTTAGAGCTGTGCCCAGGCCAGGGGACAAAGGCTAAACCAGGCAAATCAATACAGGCTCCAGCTGCTAAAAAGTTTTAGTAATGAGGAAAATGGACCTCAGACAAAGCTTTCTACTGCAAGATCTATCAGATTCTTTTTAATAAAGGACAGGTACTGACTCAGGGTAGGTATCTGGCATATTTAATATGAAATACAGATCCCAGGGCTGCTTCTATCACCGTAATGGACAGATGTCACAAAAATAAGGTTGAAAATGTTCGGTCAAAATCCCCCATTTATGAGAGATTCTCAATTCATTCTGAAAGTTGTTCCTTTCAGAATGGATAACTTTGTACTGCCCAGGAGCTTCTTTTAATTTAATTCTTAAAATTAGTTAAAAGCTAATTGTTTACATGAAAGTTCTTGAAAAACACAGGGACATCTGTAGAATCACAGCATATTCAAAACCACCCAAGATTCACTATCAGATTGAAAGCATATTACTTTTGGAGAATTTTTATCAATTTGCCTTAATGTGCACCTTTTCCTTCCATGTTCAGGAAGTGACCTCTTTGCTAAGTTGTGCTTCTGTAGTGGGGAGCAGGACAAAAGGCTGGAGGTGTCACTGCATTCGTGCTCTCCACAATGCAGCAGCTGAAAGCACTTCTGAGTTCCAGAAGGCCCTTCCCTGCCCTGCTGCTGTCTCCCACTTGTGCAGACAGGACCAAGAGTTCATACAGCTATTCCGTCACCTAAACAGTGCCTAACTTTTTTTTTTTTCTTTTGGGAAGGAAGGAGAAGTGGTTTATTTTTAGCCCAGATCACATCTCAAATGCCACTCACAGTGTGGTTTCATAAATAGAGACAGTAGCACTGACAATAAATCTGCATTGGTTCTGGGAGGAGCTGGGATCACTCCTTCCAGCTGCTGGGCTGGTGTTTGCCAACCTTAGACACAATCACATCAGCAGTGCCTCCAAAACTCTCTGTGTTTCAATCTCTTTTCGAGTGGCAGAGCTCAAGAAGAAAGCATCATTCACTTCATCCCCTGCACACACCCCCACCATCCTGTACATATTTGTGTTCCACTTCATGGCTCTTACTCATGCTAGTCAGCACTCAGAGTAGAGTACTTTCATGTTTATGACTGTTGCACAGTACACCCTCATCCAAACCATATTTAAGATTTCAAACTTCAGCAGGGGCTGCCTACATGCATGAATTGTCTTGTAAGTTCATTTTGTTTCGTCAAAAAGCAGCACTGTTACTTCAAAAGTCCCAACACACATTAAAACCTGACTGTAGCAGGGGATCAAAAAAGGAAAGGACCTTCCAGATTTATAACAAACACATGCGCACACACACTCACAGGCCTTATGTGACTTTTTTCATCGTATCAGTTAATCAAATTCTGTCAATGCTGCTGAAAAGAAGCTTGTTTGCTTGTTTGGCTGCTGAGTGTAGACACATTCTCCCCAAAATGAAAATTAGGAATTAGTTAACACTGTTACTTTGCATTCTGCCACCTCCTTATTAAAAATCTAAGTCTTCTAGTAAAAGAAGTAATAGGTTTTACTTCTTCTAAATTAACCTTCAGGATTTTTTACAGGGAACATAAAAAAGCAAGGAAAATTCTCAAAAGGAAGTATGAGAGCTCCAAAGTTGATAACAAGGTAGTGAAGTACAAGACAGGTAAACTCAATACAAACAAATATAGATAAAGAAATAAAACATGTTCTGCCTTATGCAGTAATAGAATATAAATTAAAATATATTAATTGCTCTACCCATATATGTTAAGCACAATTTTTAGAGACCCATTATTTGAAAAAGAAATTCCTATACAGAAATGTTTCTCCTATACATTAACGAACAGCTCAAGTGTGTAACTGCTCTGTACACGTCCTACTCTCACTGACTTAAAGCAGTATCTTGAGGTTTTGGCTACAGAATCTGTAGCCAATCATGGAAAAAAAAAAATTCCAATTAATTTTTTGTAACAAGGCATTAAAGCTACTGCCCTTTCTTCCCCTCAGTGTTGTATGTTGCTAAGCTGCAGGATAAAGAGCACAAATGCCAACTTCACAAATTACACATTTAAAATGCTAACATATGGCAAGCACATTTCTCATACTCACACAAAAATACATATTATGGAATCTACAATAAATCCCCAGTGTTTAAAGCAAAATAAGACCACTGTGTCTTGTTCTTTTTCTTCAAATAACCACATTAGATGTGAAACACTGCTGAAGTTAAGCTCCATAATACAGTAGATACTATTATCAGTTTTAAAGCCATGCACTCAGCATGAATGAGTTTGACAGAACTACCAGAACTAAAACAGAATTTATTTTGAATTTGACTTTTTTACTATACCAAGCTTGGAAATTTACTTGTTCGGTTATATGGGATGTTAATATAAATTGATTTCAAACCTCATGTCTGCAGAGGCTGGATTTTGACTCCTAGAGCTGCATCCCCATAGAGTACATTTGCACCCTAGGAGGCAAGTATTTAGATTTGATAATGTACACCAGTCACATAGGTCTGCACGGATCTACAACACTAAAGAAAACAATCTAAGGAATTAAAATTAAATATACACTTGGAACAAGCTGTTAACAAACTGGGATTTTTCCTTTTTGAGAGAAAAATGGTAATAAAGTAATTAAATATGCTCAGCATAATACATCACCACCTTCTAAGTCAAATCCTGTGCTTAATCACAAAGCAGTGCTGTTCACTCCAGTGCACCCCTCCCAGAGGTCGATGAGAACAGAACCCCAGAATTCCATCTATACGAGCACTGCAACATGGCAATGCAATATATCCATGTCCAAGCCCCCAGCCTGATTGAAATGGGATTTTGAGCAAGGAAAACCTAAACAGCAAGGTCTGGGTAGAAGAAACTATTGCGTTTTTTTTTTGTTTTTTTGAAACAATTACAATATGATGAACAGCCACAATGAAATTAAGTTGCCCCTACAGAGTATAACACACTGTGGACACTGTGGAAAAGCTACTTAGTATTTCATCATGCTCTGAAAATTGACAGTACAGTTTGAACATGTGTTATTTCAAAGCAAATATTTCAGTCATGAGTTTACTTCTGTAGACATCTTTGCAAGCTGAAGTCAGAGAATATGCTAGAATTCAATGTGTACGTACTATTTTCCTGAGATAAAAACATAAAGGCTTTAGGTAAACTGTACCTTCTAACAATTTAGAGCATGCTGCATCATGATAATTTGTATTGTTCTGTATCTTATTTAACACAAGTAACGTTCATTTACTTCGGAAATGAAAAACAACTCAGGTTGGCAAACAAAATCTTAGCATACCCAGACCAAAACACTCCTGTCTGTGAAATCCACTGCCCGTACAAGTATTGGACAGAATCTCGATCCTGCTGACATCAAGTGGTAACCACCACATTGCTCTGATGTGGCCTCTGTTCCACCTAATCTGCTGAAGCATCGTTTCTACCTTGACAATAAGAAGTATCCTTATGATACTAAAAGTTAATTTTTGAGGTGGCAGAACACCAAATCCATTAATTTTCACTCAAACTTTTCCCAAAATGTTTTTTCAGGTTGCAACAACTACAGATTGCTCTACTAAATACATACTAGTTTGGAAATTAAAGGAATATGTGTGCAAAACCCTAAACGAAAAATAAAATGCTTGCTCTTTGTAAGAAACTTGTTTTCCATCACTCACCAACTGACATCCTTCCAGGGACTTCACCAGCTGAGCATTCTGACAGGAGAGAATGGACCCGGCCAAGTTCAGCATCACACACACTGCAGAGAGCAGCATGAAAAAGGTTATCTGGAAAAAAACCCAAGCACCCTATTATTACTCACTTCAAGAGGCAAACAAGGAAAAATATAATTTAGATGTTCAAGAACTTCCAGCCTGTCACACAATTACATGGATGGCAACATTTTATGTATTTTAAAGAGAGCAGGGTACTTAATCTGACAGCGTCCTCGCTCTTGCACTGTAAGAGAAAGCTAAATCAAAACTAGACATGACTATTATATGTTTTCCTCCAGCCATTTCAAAATAATCCATTTATCTCCCACTTTCATCACACACTCTGAAAATTTAATGGGTTTTATTACCAAGCATTACTAAAAAGTACAATTTGAAAAATGTTTTATTATAAACAGATGTAGTCTTGAAACAATTTAAATCCTCTTGATGGGGATATTTAAGATAAGATAAATACTTAAAGAGGAAAAGCATTTGTGAATATCACACATCACGAGTTCCTACAAGTTGGGTAAAAAGAGTGAATAAAATTCTCGATATATGTAACTACTTGCTTTTTAAACAACAATTACAATTTAAGCAGCATCCTCCATATCAACTACTCATTTTGTTAATTACCCCTTCTATCTCATCTCAAAATGTGTCAAAACAATAATTAACTTGATTCCATCAGCTTAATTATCATTTTATTGCTTTAAATGTAAAAAAACCTGGGCCAGATAGGGTAGACAAATGTCAATATGTAGGGAATGACATAAGCAGTAAGAGGCCAAGAACAAATGCATGCCTAATGTGTGGCCACCTTAAATATTCAGTGTTGACATTGCCATAACTCAACAGGAATGTGAGTGTATTATTTGAAATTAGTAAGAAATTCTGTTGCATCTCTTTTCCATATGCATGCTCACAGTTTACACAGCCCTTCACTGTTCTCACAAGATGTTATCTTTTGTCAGTGCACATGCTATGAATATTTTTGACAACCTTAAATCCAAAATGGTTGCATATTTTTTCTAGTGCTTTTGGACAAAAAACCCCATAATGTCCACAGTATTAACCAAAGGACTTATTTATTTCCTAAGTGTCACAAATTTTAGTTGCCAGCTTCAGATTCTTCCAAGCATCACAACAAGGGCTGTAACCTACACCAGGTTTATCTATCTTTGCAGTGCTTTTTCCCTATCAGCCTTCATTAATGAGGAAACCTCTATTGGTGTTTCCAAGGTAACTTCTTCCTCCTGTCACTCGCAAAGACAAGAGCAAAGGACCCAGCACTGTCAAAATCATGAACAGGCTCTTAGAGCTCCTGCTCATCTCGGTGGTCTGAGTCTCACATTCTGTTTGGGAGCTGCATTTCAAACTGGCAGCCACCACATGATACAAAACACTGAAGTTCTCTGTCACACTTGTCTTCCCAATTTTGCTATTTTATACCTCAATTCTTAATGTCTCAGGCAAGGAACTACCTAATCTGGACATGGAGCTAAAGGGGAAAATTCAAATCCTTTGCAAGACTTTTCAAACTACCTTGCCTCTTGCAGAGCACAAAGATCCCAATAAAAGGAATTGAAGTATTTCCAATCCCCTTCCTCAATGCTTCTCAGCTAAATACCAAAAAAAAAAGCTTCCTGCTGATGGAGTAGGACACACCTGGTACTCTGCCCTCACAACTTCAGAGGGGAAATTTACCACCATGCTGGAAGCCACAACAGAGAAAAGGAGGCATAAAAGTATCAATTACCACATTTAAAGACATTAAAAAAATATGTTCAGTCTGCTTAATTTTTTTATCACTGGTCAGTCTTTTCCAACACTGGCCCAGGTACAGCAGTAAAAATAAACATATCTGCAACCCTTTGAAAGGGTGGCCATTGTGGATTATGACAGAGAGCCAACACTACACTGAAACACTAGATGAAGTTAGATATACGTTATTTACAAAGTCAACTCTGCCTAATTTCCACATTAAAATTTTCTTCAGAAAGAGAGCTACCCAATGTTTGCTCTGAGAGGTCAGTGTGACATACTTGCAGGAGCAGTATGAAACTATAAGAAAAGAGTATAAGATGAAGTTAACTCAATGATCAAGGGCAAGAACTTACACCAAAGTAAACACAGAATTGTCAAATATTGAAGGGCTGTGATATCTTAATGCTGATTTAAAACTACAATATCATGTTCTTCACCTTTCTGGTTACAACATATAAACAAGATAAAATACTCCTAGAAATCAAGAAAAAGCATTAATACCACTAAGCTCCAAAAGTCATCAAGAACTAATACATGAAGGAAAAGCAAAGCCAATGGATTTATTACGGCATGGCAGTAGCAGAACTAATTGGAGAAGTCAAAACTTGCATTCTATACAAAGGTCTCTATGAAAGAAATGTTAATAGGACTTCCTACTTAAATGTTGCCATGGTCCTAAACTAATTCTACAAAACTGAACAGTTTGGATGCAATGATTTAAAATGATAAAACTACTCACTATTTGAGATGTCCTGTTGCACCTGGAATTATCAACTAGCTGAATTCTCTTCAGTACAGGAACCAGCCTGTACTGAAGCTATGGCAGAAGATCTGAGGAGGAATTCCAGGAAATAAGAAAGGGTAGACCCACACAAGGCTCCTCCTTTTACTCCATTTCTGGAAACTACTTTAAGTATAAATATGTAAAGCGTATCAAGAGTGAGTTTGCATCTTTGCAGTCCCAACAGACCATACACATCTGCACAGAATGAAAAAAATCAGTACCCACCCTGCCTTGCAGGAGAGAGCCCAGAATAAGAGACCTTCCATATTGAAAGAAGAAAAAAATTAAAGCCCTAACAGGCTATATGATATTTCCACTATAAAGGAAGTTGTTTGTAATTCTCTCTTGAGTACAGCTTGACCTTTTAGAAAATTATTAGCACTCTCAGATTATTTGTGAACATTTTTTCTGTACATTTCTTAAATGTAGATACAACCATACATCTGCCTTCAGAACGTCCCAAAGTAGATCATCTTAATTCTATGGATACCATCAAAAAATCAAAGGGATTTACAAATGCTGATATACTCTCTGCCCTCCATTCCTCTTCATCATTTTCATTTTTGCCTCTTAATATTTCTCTTTTCTTCACAACTGGCCTCAAGTAATTTATTCTCTTTTGTTTTTACCATAAGCTTTAGACTTCCTTTCATCTTATTTCTCAAAGGCACTGTTAAAACTGTATTACCTGAAAAATGGAAAACTTTAATCCTTGAGATAGCTGGCTCAAAGCACCTTCTTGCCCTTACTTTTACTGCGTCTTTCCCAATTTATTCTTGAATTGATATGAGGTAAAAAGGGGAAAAACAAATGAACCAACTTTAGCACACACTTCGGTTTGTGACTTGCCACAGACATTAACAATTTAGATTTTCTGTCAATATACAGCTTTCTACCAAAAAATGCAGCGAGAGCAGCTCTGAGGAGGAGGACTTGGGGGTGTTTGTGGATGAGAAGCACAACATGACCTGACAATGTGTGTCTGCAGCCCAGAAATCCAACTGGGCTGCATCACAAGCAGCGTAGCCAGGAGGTCAAGGGAGGGGATTCTCCCCCTCTGCTCCACCCTGGTGAGAGACCTGGAGTGCTGTGTCCAGCCCTGGGCAACCAGCACAGCAGGGATGTGAAGGTGTTGGAGCAAGTTCAGAGGAGGCCACAAAGATGCCCAGAGGGCTGCAGCTGGGAGACTCTCCTCTGCTATGGAGACAGGCTGGGAGAGCTGGGCGGTTCAGCCTGGAGAAGAAGAGGCTTCAGGGAAAACTCAGAGCACCTTCCAGCACCTAAAGGGGATCCAGGAGAGCTGGAGAGGGACTTGGGACAAGGGCCTGGAGCGTGAGGACAAGGGAGAATGGCTTCAAACTGCCAGAAGGTTAGATCAGAAATTTGGAAGAAATTCATCCCTGTGAGGGTGGTGAGGCCCTGGTACAGGCTGTGAGAAGGTGTGGATGCCCCATCCCTGGACGTTTTCAGAGCCAGGTTGGATGGGGCTCTGAGCAATCTGGTCTAATGGAAGGTGTCCCTGCCCATGGAAGGGATGGAACAAGATGACTTCTCTCCCAACCCATTCTGGGATTCTATGACTTCACTTTCACAAGGTTGTGTTAAACCCTGCTTTTTGCCAATACCTTTGATGGTGATTCTTTAAGTGACTCAAACCACCCACTGACTACTGCATATATACACATCAAGAGCACAGTAAAAAGGAACAGCACATATTATAGTTTGAAGAATTACTTACTACTACAAGTAGGATGAAGTTTCTACATGCAAAATAATTAAAATCCTTCAAAAGTCATTCAAATATTGTATCACATGAAACTATAGTTCTAAGAGCAACCTTTTGTTTCATTCCTCACACTTCCATTTTGGAGATATATATGAAACAGAATTGCTTTTTCATTGCTGGCATTTCAGCCACTACTTCCCTGGGGTGGTTTTCAGGGATTTGATAGTCAAGACATGAACATTTAGACAAAAACGTTACCCTCTGTGCTGATGAAATATAGTACTCAACTCTCCTGTGCAGGGTACTTGGAATAAAACCAGGCATTGCCATCGTAAGCTGGCTTCTGTAAATCTGCCAGTCCTCTGTACCTCAAATACTGTCTCTACGTGTATTTTCTTGTTAATTCCTGTCCTGCAGTTCCTGAAATGTTAGAAATTCATCCTTGAATGAACTTTGACACTGAAATCATTTGTAGAAAGCAAATTTTTTGAGACACTGTAGTTTGACACAAGGTACTACAGACCTCTTTCCAATCACATTAAATATGTGGGCGTATATTCAATGGGATTTTAAATATATACCTTTAACAAGCACATGTATCATTTGTGAAGCAGCAAGAATAGCCAGAGGTAAATGTGCTTGTCTCTCTAAACCACTGTATAAGTAGTTTAAAAACTTGCCCTAAGTTATTTTGCTCGCAGAACTTTGTCTTATGTTTATGTTTATGACAGTAACATTTATTGTCATTTGTGCTACAGAATTTATAGTTTCCCTGACAGGTGTGCAGAAGGATAACACCAGAAGCAAATCTGAAAATTTATGACCACCAAGAGCTATGAAGCACTGAGATCAGCAAGTGTGCCAGGATTAAGTTAATCAAGATTATCTGGGGTACAGACAGAAACTACCTGTTGGAAGAGCCAGATGCTGAATGCTCATTACATATTACAGGTTTAAAAGATAAAATGTGTGTAATTTTTAAATTAGTCCATTAAAAAACCTACTAAACAGAAAAGGCACTCAACCCCACACTCTTGACTCATGGTTTGCAAGTGTACAAAATGTATCTTCCCATTATTTGCCTCATAATAGATTTCTTTTTCGTGATTGAATTATATCACTCTTAACATTAGTTCTCAATGTTTGCCAGAGGAGACAGGATGAAAAGTGTTGGCATTTCAGATCTGTTTAATTCAGTATTCCATGTCATTTGCCTAAATTAAAATAAAGATTTGAACAAAAACATTTTCTCTAGGTCTAAAGCAATGTTTTGTATTAAATAGGCAGAAATACTCCCTGCAGTGTGGCACAGTATCAGGCTAAATATTTTAATGTTTTTATGTTAGGAACTATAAATTATGTTCTGTTTTATTCTAAATTATATAAGTCTGGTCAATTCCATTCATTATTAAATTAAATTACATTTTCTCCAGCTTAAATTCATTTTGACTAGGCCTAATGAGGCTATTTAACTTTTTAAAGGAAAGCTGAAACCTCAGTATAAATACTAAAATCCATGTAATTATTTCTAATTTCAGAGCTAAATAGTTCAGATGAAAACTTCTGAACTTCAGCTTGGTGTATGTGATTTTACTGACCATCTTATGGTCCTATTAACTTGTTTTCATTAATTTCATCTTGGAATTTAATTAATTTATTATTAGTTGCTTGATTGTATCTTCATTTCTAGAGTTTTATTAAAATATTCTGTGGAAAACTCTAACTTCAAACATAAGATCTTCAAATATTATTTCATTTAAGGTTATAAACAATGCTATTGGTTTTGATTTACAAGAAAAAATTATGCCTCCCTCTGACCACATTTTATTACAGCCAGAGCAGCAATCAGCTTTCACCAAGAGTCAGCAAGGCACAAGTAATGATGTGAATGTTGGTAACAGCCCAGGGTACAAAAGAGAGGGGCACTGTGTGCTTTCAGGAGAATTTGCAGCACACAAAATAACACCTATTCAAAGGCCAGAAGAACTAGTTTGGATTCCTCCTGTTTCACTGTGCAGCAAACGACAACAATATCAATAAAGTGATGGATTTGGTAGCTGCTGCCAAGGCTTTTCAAGAACCCTGGAATCCAAAATGCAACCTTGGCTCTATACACAGGAGCACAGAGTGAGAGATACATGCAAAGATGCATTTATATCGAAACAAATCCACTAATATCTCATAAGAAGAGATATTCCATACCTCCTGTCAGTAAAAGCAATGGCCATACAGATTATTTCCTCAGGTGTGATCAGATTAAAAGACTGTAAGGCATCAGTGAGTGCAGCAATGCCATATTCTGCACACAGCATCAGGTGTTTGCTGTGTCTGTAATGCTCTCTAACAGCTCCAGCAATTACACTGTTGGTTGTAGTATTTTTTAGGAAAGTGTAAGAGGGGGCCTGATTTGGTAATAAAGACCTCGTGCTCTCAGCTCAGAGATATTAAGGAGAAATTTGTCAAAAGTAGATATTTCAGCATCTACTAATTTTCTGCTATGTTGATTCCAATTAACTCTTTTAGCATCTACACCTTTCTGAATCACAGAATATTCTGAGTTGGAAGGGACCCAAAAAGATCCTCAGGTGGCCTGCAGACTACTGCCATATAAAAGAGGAACAAGAAGAGGAGCTATATTGTTTCTTCCAGATAAAATTCAAGCTATCTCTGGAAGTATTCAAGTACTGCAACACACTTCTAAGGATAATTGCAACAAAAAAAGTTTGGAGGTTATTGTTTCCATAGCAAAGGACAAGCTTAAGTTTTGTCTGATAATCTGTTAAAAAGATAATGAGGAGTACCAGCTAATATGCTAAAGAGCCTCATTTTAAGTTTGCTACACAAAAATAAGCACTCAAAAGAATCCTTCAGTGCTGCAACAAAACCAATAATATATTTTTTATTATATGTGCAGGCAGTCAAAAGAAGTAATTTTGACAATTCTTCTTTATATAGTAGTTGTATTGTCTAGTTTTTATCACTGACATTTCTGTTTATGTACCATTGATCCCCTAAATAAAAAATCCATGCACATGAAATTTAACTTAGTGTTATTTAGAAAGAAAAGAATATCAAACAGCACTAACCAATTTTAATACTACTCAAAATGTTGTCAATTTGAAATGCTTCAAAAACAACTGCTCCATCTGTACAGTCAGGTGGAAAAAGAGTTTTTATCCAGTGTGATAATAAACACTTCAAATGTAACGCCTTCTGAATAGGATTTTGACCAAGTAAGCCAGATCTAAAATTTGCGACTATCTCAGCCACATCAGTTTAATTTTCCTTCCAACATACTCTCCAAGCAAGTAAAAACTGAAAAATTAACGAATAAGTCACTGTTTCTCAAAAACATTCCACAAAAACAGCTGAGCAGGAAAAGAAAGCTGACATTTAGGATCTTTAGACATTCATGAAGTTAAGAGAGACAACATTTTTCTAAATTAGCTTTGTATACAACAATCTATATTTAAACAAAACAGTCAGATAAATCAGTAAATAGAAATGAATATATTTTTTTCAACAGTGTGAGTAGTCTAGAAACTTTTTTAAAAACCTTTTTACTTAAGGCTGAACTGATACTTCCATAGCAACAGAATAATGAGTTCATCCACCTAAACAATACATTACTTTTTGCAAGTGTCACATTGCAGGAAGGATTCACCCCCATGCACATGTCACTGAAATGCTACTCCATATAAATTAACCTTCCATAACATCTGTAGCAGAATTCCCTGAGGAAATAAAGGCTCGTGTTGTCCTGCTGACAAGGACAGGCATCAAAAGCTTTGCAAGCAGCCCTTCCTGGCAGAAGCATAATGAGACAGAAGCAGGATGGAAAGGTCACATACACAGATATTTTGCATCTGTCTTTCCCAACGTATTAATAGCAATTAACTACTCACGTGCAATTATTCTCATTAATTAACAACTGCGTGGTCCCTCTGAGCCCTCACACACCAGAACTCTGACTTTCATCACTGAGGAGGAAAATCCTGGCAGGTGAGTGGGGTCAGGAGCCACGACTGCTGATCTCCATCAAGAGCACAGGGGCATTTTCAGTATCCATTTCTGAGGTGAGGCTTCAATGGGCACAGCAGTTCTTTCCAATTTGATTGCAATGTAAACTCACTATAGTTTTGGCCATCTCAAGAAAAACTATACACACATCTCTAAGGAAGATTCACATGAATAATTTGATGGAGATCCACCAGTAAATGAACATTAAGATTTCAAAGACCTTTCCTCATATATCTGAACTTAATCCATAATGCTGTTGGAGGTTTTATAGTATCTGTAGTAAGGAAACCCAAACACTCAATCACACATGTCTAGCTCAGCATCTAAACTGTGATTTACCTGGCAAGCAAATCCCACTGAAATCAAAGTATTTTCTCCAACAAGCACAGGATAATTAGATTCTCTTTGGGTAACAGTGCATTTCCTTCCATCTGTCACACAAATAAAACTAAAATCACATGAGTTTTGACTGTAAAAAGACTGAGGTATCCATTCCCAACTCCATTACGCCCCAAACCACTTTATATTATAGTTCATACAAATATTTCTTCTACTTTTAAATAAAAACATTTCAAATGTAGTTCATTTTGTCTAGAATAAATTTTTGAAGCTAGTGTTTCCTCACCATTTGAAAACAAGATACAAAGTTTAACAAATAGTTCCCATGTTGCCCAACTAGGCAGCCCCAGTGACACGAGATTAATTAACTAAGGAGGAAGAAGAAATGCTGAAGGAAACCGGGCTCACACCAAGAAGGAATTGAAGAAATTATACTGTGCAAAGGCTGCCAAGAACTCCAGGAGCAGATGGGATGCAGCCTGCATTTCTAAAAGGAGGAGCAGATGAGATGAAAGAACCATCAGTGGATATATTTAGAAAGCGTGTGAGAACAAGGAAATTACTGATGGACTGAAGAGAGGTGAATGTAGCACCCATAGCACACTCTTCACTACAGGCAGCAGCACTGGGACTGGAACCGTGAGTTTCCTACGGCAGGAGCTGCTGCCATGGCAACACGATGGGATGGGAGCAGATGGGGAGGAGCAGGAGCTGTTTAAGGGTAATTATGAAGGGCTTGTTTAGGAAGAGGCAAGCGTTATGTCCCAGCAGCGTTTGCCTGCTCTTCGGGAAAAGCTGATTGTGGTCTTTTCAAACTCTGCCACTGGGGATAACTAATTAGCACATGGACACTCAGCAGAGGAGTCCAGATTCTCACATGAGTGACAGCTGGTGGCAGCTGGGCCCAGGAACAGGCAGCCTTGGCCAAAAGGGTATCAGAGCGATGCAGACACCTAGGCAAGAGAAAGCTTTAAGAAGTGTTAAGCTGTAAAAGAGGACACAATGTTCAGTCTAAAGAGATGCTTCACCCTGTGACATCTTTTCTCAACCACTACAAAGATTTCCCCAATTCACTTCTTCTGTTCCCATCTCAAATGTTTCTTTCCCACCCAGTTCACAACCTTACTGGGTCATTCTCCATCTCTCCCCTCTTCCTCTTCTCTCAGGTATATTCTAATGAAAGGGCACTGGGGTAGGTTTTTCTGTCAGTTGTTTCATGATACTAAAGAAGAAAGAAGGGAATCAGCAGTCCAAGTTAAAAAAAAACAGCAATAGGCAGTGAACATTTTAAAAGCTAAATGTGTATTTTAATCTATCTGCAAAAAAAATGTAGAACATGAATGTAATCGGAGTTTACACAAGCGTTAATTGCAAGTTTTGAAGACAACACTTTTCAAATACTATTTACAGCCTACACTTTCTTCACTGAAACCATTCAGAATTGAGATACAAATCTATTGCAATTCAGTTATTTATGGTGCTTGTGGCACTGAATGTCTGAAACATCAGAGATTCCATTGTATGATTTCTTATTGACATGGTTTTGGTTCACTTCTTTCTGGTCACCTAGGTCCTGTCCTTCTCAAGATCTTTTGATGTTTAGCTTCCTCGTGTTCCCAGATTTACACTTCAATTTCTCCTTCCTGCCCTAGTCCTCCACAATTCTCTTTCCCCTGATTTAGCATTCAGCTCCTCTGAATTTGGGTTAGTTTCCTTCCATGCTCCCAGAAAAGAGGTCAAAGAAAAACACTGCTCTCAATTCTAAAGCCTGGGTTCACATCAGCTCTGAGTAAAATTTACAGCTTTGCATTAGAAAAGCTACTTTTTGAACCAGCCCTGGATTTGCTTTCCCAACAGAAGTTGTTACAGCTTCCCAAGTTTCTTTTGGAAAGCAGCAATACTCAGCATTCAGCCGCCACCCAGTTTATCAGAAAATCTGACAAACACTGGTGCACAAGATGCACTTGTTTTCACCCAGTGCTTTGTTCACCTTTAAACTAATGCTTCAGCCTCAAAGACAAGTGTTTGTCTAATAGCAGGGTTCCTAATGAACACTTTGATCAAGGAACTCCAAGAATACTCGTGCTGAAACGCTACTGCAGAGTGATCAAGGGATCTGTTAAGGCAGAGGGATGTTCTGCAGCTCCTCTCAACATCACACAGGCATCAAAGTCAGCAGTGACACCCGAGGTGATGGGTGCCTTCAGACTCTGCTCTTCTCCCACGCTGAGCATTCTTTCACTTGCTTTTCTCCTGCAGTATTGAGCTGTTTACGCTGACATTGTCTCTCCACTACACAGATCATCTTTTTATTCCAGGAACCAAACTCCAAATCTCTCCCTGCGGGTGGGTATTGGAGGGAGGAAAACCACTTTTTTTTTTTTTTTAATTCAAAGATTTCTCAGATTTCATCTGAAAGGAAGATGTAAATTCTCTTACAAGAGTTTAAAAAGACTTGTCTCATCCCTTAAGCTACTCTAGGATCTCAGGTTAAGCACCATGGCCAGGAACATGTCAACACTCCACCTCACTGAGAAGAACATAGGACACTCACTACTGCACTATTTCTATATATTTTATGTTTCATCTATTTCCTGCAGTTTGGTTATTCCTGCTGTACTCTGCAAAGATATTTAGTGAGAGGAAATTCTCAATAAGGAAAAGTATTTAGGCCAGTTTTACATATTCATGCATCTTATGGTTATGTATATGTGGATGTATTTAAAATTATTAGTAATTTCCTTTTTTAACATAGACCTTTTTTTAATGATCTTTACAGAAAAAAGAAAAATATTTAAGTCTGATTTTCAAATAGTTCAAGTTTTTCACTGGAATTCTAGAAAAAAAATCTCTCATTTTGCAACAAGCTACCAAGCTGACCCAAGACAAATATTTTCTAAGAAAGTCAGTTTTATATTTAACTGATTCTTACCATGGGTGCAGCCTGAGAGTTTGCACAGCAGTTCATCCTTTTGCCTGATGTTCAGGTTGAATTGCAGCTATTTAGGGTGGCTTCTTTTATTTTTCGTAAGTGAAGAAAATCTTATGTGCTTATCAGAAAAAAAGGCTTGAAATAAGGGTTCATTTTCATTCACGTGAAACTGAGTTATACATGCACTGATTTGCATGTTCACTGGTGCACAGAACTGGATCTGGAATGCATATTTCATAGTAAATGCTTTTAAATAGCTATTCTGAGTAATCAAGATCATTTATTAATAAGTAGTACTATCTTGTGCTCACTGACATTCACAGACATTAAGAAACCCCACATTTCTATACACTGTAAAAAATACTAAATCTATCAGTTTATTGTAAAAACTTTCAGTTCAAAATGCAAAAATATTTTTCTGGGGTCACCCAAATGCCAGATGGCAACAGAGAAGCTTTCAACTCAATTCAGAGACTGAATTAATCTCCTTAGCACGAATAGATTTTCAATTACCATAGATTAGATTGTAATAGAAAAATAATCTGACTGCACAGTTTAAAGTTTTTTTACAGGCAATTCAGCCTCAGGAGCTCCATAAGCTCTCTCCCAATTTTCAGACACTTCCATAAACCATGAGAAAACAAATTCCTACTTTAACACTGCATTTTAACATTAAGCAGTGGTAGTGACACAGCCAATGCTTGGTTTCCAAAAAAGGGACTCTTGAGAGATTTCCCCAAAGCACAACCAATACTCTGAGATTTCATAATTGAAAATAGAGAAAGTTTAATGAGGAAACATCTGAAAGATACAGAAAGTCCTGTTCAAAATCAATGTGTAAGCAATTTAAATACTTCCATTTCCTGACTTTTTCCTCTGGTAAATGTAAATACAGGTTTGCTAACAGACACTGATTCCTTGCACATGTAAAGCATTTTGGCAAGATAAGTAACTGATGGCTAGGAGGTGACCAAGAAAATTTAGATAAACTAACATAATCTGGTGAATTTTCCAGATAATTAAGATTTGCAAAATCACTTCAGCAGGAGAACTTCTGAATTTCTGCACATTAATATTGCAGCAAAATGTCCTTAGTACATGCACATTTGTAAATCTTTGACTGAATGTATTATCCAAACCAGCATTCATATTAATAGCTTATAAATACACAACTACTCTCAGTTTTGACTTTGGTTCCAAAGTGTTAAACTATGCAACCACATGCTCTTTTCTATACCAACACTACAGAACACATTTCTAGTACGATACAGTCAGGAATTAATGGTTGATGAACTATTTGTGTTTAATGCTTCTTCAACTTCCTCTTTTTGCCTGCAAAAAGCAAAGGCACATTTGCAAAGCAAAGGCAACGCATCTGCTCTGTGCAATTACTGAGCAAGGCACGTCCAGCAGTGGTGGGGCTGGCCCTGGCCAGCAGGAAAGCACCACACAGCCACTCACTCACCACCCCTTGCAGCAGGATTGGAAGAGAACCAGAAAAGCCCAAGTGAAAAAAAAAAAAAAAAGTGGGTGGAGATAAGGACAGTTTAATAAGGAAAGAGGAATGAAAAAGCCAAAGCAAGTGATACTGTGTGGGAAAACTAGAAAGCCTTGATACTGCACATGTGCTGCTCAGCAGTAGTCAAAACACCAGTTATTATAAACCAGTTTTAGTCACAAATCCAAGATACGCAGAAAACTGGCACCTTAAAATATTATCACAGTTTCACCAGTTTTCAGGACGTCACAGATGGTGTATGGTTTAATTTTATATAACTTTATTCATAGCTTCAAATGATAAAACTATCTATCTTTCTGTTATCACTCTTGGCAATGCCAGATTTTGTAACACATTTCAACAAAAAAGAAATGTATTGTAATTGATTATCTAGCTGCTTATAATAACATAAAATAAGTTAAAAGGTAATTATTGACCATATGTATTTGGCATATGTGTTGTACAAACAGATCAGGAGAAACACGACTCATTAGCATGTTGGTGGTACTTTGTGCTCTAAGGTTGTAAAGTTACACATTACTGACTGCTAATCAGAACTGTCACCTTGCACACGTGGGGTCCAACTGCTCAAAGGTATTTATGGCAAGGAAAATGGGACATTACATAGCCACCACACAGCCTAATCACACACAGAAGTGAAAAACATCATCCCTGTCCCCATTCTTCCAGGTAATTATTGTACCACCACCAAGTACCAATACAGAAGAAGATCTGGATCTAACTCAAGAGCACTAAGCTCAGTCTTGAAAAGAAACAATTTCCTAGAGCAGATTGTAGGAAGGTGAGCTGTTCTGCAGGCAGTAATGTTGCCATTACTGTTTAGTAATGTTTTTATCTTTATTTCCTTGAACTACACTCACCATGACTGCGTATTTACATTTCACTGAATGAATCAATATTAGAAAGCCCAGCTCAATTTACAACATGCAAGTGAGTGTTCAGGAATCAAAGAAGCCAAGTCTCAACAGGCCTGCATAATATTTCTGATGCATAAATATTTTTTATTCCAGTGATGTAAGATCTATGCCTACTGTTTTAGTTCATAATACTGAAAGATATACCTGAAGTTCTAATTAAGATAATTCTGATTAGTACAAGATTTTAATTTCATACTCTCCATGATATTCTTTATTCCGGGGACTATCTTTAGTACTATGTTACAAATGTTTCATGTTACTCTGTTACACATGGACACTTTTTCAAAGGCAATGTTTACCTGCTAAGACATCCTTATTGACACAATCATCACACGTTTTTAATAGGATTGATTTCCACCTAATATTGCTTTACTTTAGTAGGTTAACTGAAACTCTATTAGCATGCACACACAAAGAATGGATTACTGTTCATTATTAAGTAACTACATGAATCTCACAACAGAAATAATGATGTAGCTGAAAATCATTCCACAGATGAACAGCTACTAATTTGGAATGGGATTTTTTCCATCCAGATAACTGGTTAAAAACATTGTTCTGCAGTGCATTTTTAGGCAAATAAAGTTAAATGCAAAGGTACAAGCAGACCAACAGTCTGTTTGTGAGACAGAAGAAAAATACTATTTTCACCCAGGTAGTTTATGCAATACAACTTCAAAGGCCCTTCACTTTTTGTACTAAGTGTTTATAAATATCAGGATACATAACAGCACTGCAAATGATCCCTACAGATTATGAGGCTTCTCTATAAAGACAAAAGCACTGGGAGTTACTCACCACAAGGGACAGGGGCCTCTTCCATGAAACAACACCGATCAATCCTGACAACAGCACCTGTAACAGAGCAGAGTTACTAAAGAGCAATGAGGTTATACCAGTGTCATTAAGAACATAGTAGGTAATAAGATGAAGTTAATACACAGTCACGATATGTATTTCCAAAATGTTGGAAACCAAATGCTAAAAATATTATGCTTTCCTTTTATTCTCAATAAAAAATTAAAATAACTAGTACTAAGCTGGTTTTAAACAAATTTCATCCAGCTGCCAGATTCACTCAGTTCGGATCAGATCACAATAAGTCTTAAAAAATTTATTCTTTCCTGAATGTTATCAACACTAAAGGAGAATAAATGTGTAAAAATAATAGATAATAATAAATAAAAATGCATCTATATCTAGCCATTGCAGAAGCAATGTACACTGTAGTGGGAGCCAGGCTGGAAACAATCCAGCTCAGTGATGCTTGGTGTGAACGGGAGAGGAAGAGCTGTTGGTCACCTTGAGCAGCTGCAGTTGAAGCTTTCACAAAGTCCAGTCTGTGGATACTCCTACTGTGAGCATGTTTCAGGTATATTTCACAATCTGACAACATCCACAGCTGCAGCAGCTGTTGAAAACATTATTCAGAAAGACAACACATGGAAAAATGCACCATTTGGTATTTTCTTCAGCAGCTATGCCATTTAAAAAAGATCCCTCAAATGAGAGATTTTAGAAAAAACCTCAGCATTAGTCTCTAAATGAAGTAGAAATGCAACAGCTGAGATAAATGCACAGTAAAGATGAATCAAGACCAAGATATGGATATCAAAGTCTGTCCAGATAATGCCTACATGCAAATGTGCATAGTTTGTATTCTACAGCATTTCCTACAGCATAGCAGCTACATACTTCTGGATGTTGGCCAAGCGAAGGAAAAGCTGAGAATTCCATCTTCGCAGTTAATTAAATGTGCTCACACAGCTATGTTAGCTTATTATTACTGTATGATAACTTGGCTCTGGGCTGATAGTCCTGTAATGTGAAACTGCACTCAGAAGGTAAAATGACAAGGTTAGCTAGTCTATCTGCAGGCTAGACAGCAACATGCTCTCAATTAAATAAATGGGCCGGCCGAAATTGTGAGGTTATTAAAGAAAACCCTTTAGGAAAAGAAAGAAATTGCATTCCAAACCAGAGCATGTATTGATACATAAAATATTCGTACATAAGTCAGTATTTCTCAGTCACCAAGTCCTATGGTCAGAGTCAAGATACTACTGTAGTGCACTACCTACAAGTAGCAAATCTTCAATTTCATTCACTGTGTGACCTCCCTTCCATGAATTAAACCTCTATCCCTCTTGTCTTATTTGTGGCATTGCACAGGATACAAGAAGAGAGCTGATCCTTTTTGTTCAGCTGAATTACAGCTGTGTTTGACCTTTACAGAGGCCGTGTAAGATGAAAGAGGTACATGTGTTTTGGTTTGGAAAAGGAGAGCTTCGTGGCACTCACTGTACTGGCTCACCATGCAAAAGGTCAAGCACAGCCAGGCCACTTGATAAATTTACCCTGATAATAGACACAAGAACTCAGTGTTCCACCTGTCTTTAATATTGTCATTATAAGAGGTCACCTCAACAATGCTGTCATGTAATTTTCCAACCCCCATTAGTCCCCTGTGTCAGTCACCAGTTACCCAAAAACCTTATTTTGCCAAGAGTCAGCTATTTCCAGTGCCAAGCACCTCACATTAACCCAGTGTGCACAGCTACATCACTAGGAAAAAAGCACACAGAGGGCATCACATACTGACATTTAGTCAGAATACATCAAATTACTATCAAAATAGGAAACTAAAGATTTATCTTGAAACTGAAGATGACCAGGAATTTAAGAACAAAACCAAACCAAACAAACCCAAACAAACAAACCCACAAAAACCCCAAAATTCAACCAACCAACCCCTAAAAAGCCCCGTGACTTCATGTTTTGCTTTCTCTTCAGATTATACTTATAAATACAATGCTAACATTGAATACAGTGAGTAGAAACTTCACTTTGTTTATATACAGAAGTAGCAATTATTTAAAAAGTAGTATGTAATTAATTTACAGGTCCAAAAGATCTTACAATAATCACTCAGAATATTCAATAGCTCGACATTGCAATCTATATAGCCTCTTATGCTTTTCAAAAATCACTACATCACACTTATTCTGTGCACAGCTTCATTCTTTCTTAAATAAAAAGTAAATTGGAGTTGGATGATTTTAACCTTAGCAATGTTTTGATTTCAGAACTTGCAGAACAGATTTAGCTACTACCTTGGACCCATCTTCTATCTGCTGAATTGTATCATACAATAACCAAAATTAATGAAAGCTGCTAAAAACATTCAAAAACGTAGGTTTGCCAGATTCCTTAAGGAGAATTCCCACAGATACATGTAGATATATGTACCTGCTGATTATGACAACACTGATGCACAGAGGAAAAAAAGAATACCTCAGTGCTGACTTCTGCAGCATTAGAAATGCAGTAACTCAACGTGCACATGAAAACTCCATTATCATTAATGCAAGCAGTGCTCACACATGACAAAGATGCATTTACTTTAACAGGCACATAATGAGGCAGGACAAAACCAGAAGGTAAAATTACTTTCCAGTACAGGGACTGCAAACAAAGGATTAGCCCTTGATGGTGTCTTTTCCAGGATTTTCCCTCCACACTCTGGTGAATCTCTAGAAATTTAGAGGGCTCTGACTTTGAATATGGGGCAGTCTCTCAATGTATCTTAAATCGTCTGGTTTCCAAGTCTCCATTTCCAAAATGGCCCTTGTATGTGATACATTCTCTAGTGTGGTTCCTTTAAACTTTTTTTCTGAACTACATAAAGCCCATATTTACATAAATATTAATTAAAACCACATTAAGCATAGTGAAACACTATCAAGGTACAAAAGAACTATAGATATGTAAAATTACTGATGTCTATGTATTGATTTCCTTCATAAAATGAATTCTCTTTTTTTTTTTCCTTAGTTCCACTTGGGATCTAGCAATCATTTTCTAGTCTAATATAGGGCAAGAAGTACAGAAAAGTCCAAGTTGTATTCTCTATTCTTATTCCTCCTTCCTTGCTCAGCCTGATACAACATATATCAACTAATTTGGTAATTTTCTACCAATTATGGGTTAGTCACTTTTTCAGCTTGTAAATACAAGAGAAATTCTCTAATCAATGGATTCAGTTACATGAAAATGAACATAAAAGTTCTTCCTGGTAATTGCAGAAATTCCTTCTCAGGTCTCTTCTAAGAACTAAAGTGATGTGTCCATAGGTATCTGTTTACATATTTCCAAAAACTGTGTTGTGTATGTAGCTGGATAACCTCGAAACCAAA
Source organism: Vireo altiloquus (assembly GCA_013396875.1). Taxonomy (NCBI): domain Eukaryota; kingdom Metazoa; phylum Chordata; class Aves; order Passeriformes; family Vireonidae; genus Vireo; species Vireo altiloquus. Next base: position 570,593 of record VZRF01001867.1, read on the forward strand.
GAACCTGTTTGTAAGAACACATCAGACAAACACCCAGCAGGGCAGGGAGGGCAGAACAGGCACAGCTCGGACAGGCAGGTGCTCAAGGCAGCTGAGTGCAGAGGGCAGGGCAGTGCCTGGGCTGCCAGAGGGAAATGGCAGCACCCACAGCACCATCAGTGTGCTCCGGCAGCACAGCACAACAGCAGCTGGGTCCCTGCACAAGGGCTTGAAGCCACTGACACTTGCCAAGGTTCTCCTCTCTGGGCCACAGGAACACAGACTACTGCAAGGATTAAGTGTGTCAACTCAAATCTTCATGAAAGGGTGAAGTTCAATTGTACTTCAACAAACAACATCCCCAACTTTAGGTCTAGGTGTACCTCATAGAGTCTAAATCAACAGCTGAAATATCTTCCAGGACGATGTTTCTGTGAAATGTAACATATCCCTTGTAAAAGGTGGATAATTATTTAATGCAAGCATTAAATACTGTGTGAGTAATATCACAACTATCACATATGCAGAGACTATAAAAGCATGACACATTACAACCAGAGCACGAAATCTTCTTATAATAACACTCTCTACAGCATCTGCAATCCATTAGTGCAAAATGCTGCTAGAGTTAAATACACACTATAGGAAAAAGAACTGTGATGCATGGGAATTATCTGAAAAGGGACTGGAATAGTCCACCAGTAATATTACTCTCCATTTCAATTCCTGGAAAACAGGAAGGATGAAAATATCTGTAAAAATCAGCCATAGGCTAAAGAGTTTTTTAAATAGTTAATATAAATATTTATTAGCAATTATGCAAACTGACTGTTCAACATGCAGCTATCACTAGAACCCAGGGACTGCTCTCTCATTTAAAGACTACATCACTATGAACACGAAGAGCACAAGTGCCACTAGACTGCAACCACAAGCAAAAGATCCAGATGCTGAAAGATAAATACAAGCAAGTCAACAGCAACCAGAAAACCCCAAAGCACAGTTTTGGGCTATTTTATAGAAAGACACAGTGTGTTCCTGACTCACAAACACTACATCATAGCTTAGTCGCTCTCATTTATCCACTGTGAACCTAAAACTAATCTAATTCTAATTGCCATGGAAACAGGAGCAGAGAAACAAAATCCCTTGGTGCCCCACGAGAACAGGACAGTAAAATTACCTATACATTGACACAGCTACCAGAATATATTAACAGCACACAATTTTGATCTCATTTTAAGCTCTAGGGTGAGCTTTTCCTTGGTTTTGTCTTTGTATTGCTATCAAATATTCTCCATATCCATCAGAAATCTGCTCATTACACATCTGTAATTTGTTACTAAAAGGAAATAATTTGACATCCAGAGAAAAACAAGCACTGACAGAGCACATATCCATCAGAATAATATATTTTTCAATTATAAAAAACTTTGTATGTTCTGTATTTGTTACTCTTCCGAGTGGTTCAGAACTGTTATGTTCAACTTCACTAAAATATGCAAACTGTATCAAAAAAGCTATGGACAGGGATTTAGATAAGATACTAAGTGCAGATCTGATATGTCAGTGACTCACAATACAGTCTTAATTCTAATCTGTTTTTTATTAAACATACTCACAGAACACACTATTGCATTATCTTCTACGCCCCATAACATAATCCATGAGCACTAATGGCACACAGCCACTAGCGAGAGAGTATTTACACAGAAAGGTAACTAAGCACTTTGGAACCAATCCTCAAAGCTTTCAAACTTAGATTATATGAACGAACCTGAAATAAGCAGATGACTGAAGAGCAAGCTCAATACATGCTGTCTCATAGGGGAAGAGTTTGAACTCAGAATAAAGTCTATTGAGATATTGTAAGGGATAACATAAGAAGCTTTTGTGGCTCTTGGACAATCATCTCAAATTAAAATGAAGCTCCCTCACAATCCAAGCAACTTCTCTTCTTCAGAATGACCCATGAATGAACCAAAGGAACCCAGTGCTTTGAGTAACACCATTGGCAGCACTGCTGCAGAACCAGCTGCTGTGCTTTACAATGTTCAAAATGAAAGCCAGACCAAGAAAATCTTTCAAAAATAATTGACTGAAGAAATGTAACACTCACGTGATATTCAGCATCTCTACAGCAGCTCAGATCAAGTGTGGATAGCTTATCGATTCTTTGAAGCAGGAAGGGTTTACTGAGGCAGCAGTCAAAATCTTAATTAAAATGCACTGAACCAAAGAAATCAGTGAAATTAGAAGCAGTTTGTCCAATATGACAGATCTGTGTGCAGGTGTTGTAAACTGAAGTGTTAATTCTTCCCTCATCTGAATATTTATTTTCTTGGTCTTTATGTGCATTCCATGCAAGAGATTACAAAGATGATTTCTAACAGGGACGAAACCTCCGCACCTAGAAGTATATTGAATTTCCTTTCCAAAACTACTGATACATTTTTAATTGTTTTTAATGAAAGAAATAAGGCACTGGAAATCATTAGAAAGCTACTTTGAGCCTATAAAATAAATCATGCTTTATTTCTCTCATAATAGTTACATTCCTTCAAGGGCTGAAAACATGAAAACTTTATCTCAACTCCACTATCAAAGGATTCCCTATTTTTCCATTACTACAGCAAAGGTATTACCCAGCTATCAGAACTTAACTTCCAGAATTTTCATTTTATGTCTCATTGTACTTAAAAAAATTATTATACCCATAACGTTACTGTGACAAAAAAAAATTGTGATAAATTTCTTTAGACATTTCCTAATCTGTTTTCACACCAATCTTGACTTGTATCATCGACTCAGTACAGAAAATTATTCTAGAAATATTGTTTCCCAGTAGCATTAGGAAATTACTAATCAGACTTTTGCTGCTGGGCTCTTCCAATAATTATAAGAATGAAGACTGAGATTGTTTAGATAACTGAAACAAGACAATGGCTCTTTCAATTACTGACACAATTTCTCAGGGGATGAAAGCTGAGGTGTATTATAAAGTGATCTAAATATCAATAATAAGAGCATTTTCTTTGCCTCAAATTCAGAAGAGATTCCAAATGCACATAAAATGCAATGTCTCTGCGCATCACCAGAGTAAGCTCCACTCCTCCCATTCCACAGATCTTTTGGAGCTATGTTTTAAACTGCAGAGCCACAGGGCACAAGCAGAGAGATTAATCAAAAAGCAGTGGACCTCATACTCTAATGAGCACGATTAGTGATTTCCTTCCAGGCCACGCTACCAGATAAAGAAAAAGGCTATGGATGCACAGGCGGCAATGAGAGAGAGAAAGGGACAGAGTAAATATAAAATGGTCAGATCAGACAAACACTATCCTCAGCCTATGGCCTTCTGTCACCACGCTCTTGGTGAAAGGCATCTACACTACTGCATTTACCATCCTATGAGCCAACCCTTCCCAGGCAGCTATAACCAGGACAGACTGCTGGTCACCACATCCAAAACAGGACTTCAGAGGGGAAAGGACAAACTAATTTGGATAAACAAAGATTTAATGTAAGGATGGATGGGTGCCTTCCAAACACACCGAGAATCCAAGGGTTCTAAAGACGAATTTCATGGCAAGCTGAACATGAGCCAGCAGGGCCTGGCACCCAGGAGAGCCAACCCTGCCCCGGAGGCATCAAGCACAGCAGCACCAGCCAGGCAAGGGAGGGGATTGTCCTGCCCTGCTCTGCACTGGGGTGGCCTCACCTCAAGTGCTGGGGGCAGTTCTGGGCAACAAAATATAGGAAAACCATTTAATTGTTAGAGAGTGTCCAAAGGAGAGCCACGAAGATGGTGAAGGGTCTGGAGGGGAAACCACACCAGGAGTGGCTGAGATCACTTGGTCTGTTCGACCAGAGAGAAAAAGAGACTGAGGGGAGACCTCGTTGCAGTCTACAACATCCTCAAGAGGGGGAGAGGAGGAGCAGGCACTGATCTCTTCACCACTGGTAGGATTTGAAGAAGCAGCATGAGGCTGAGTCAGGAGAAGTTTAGATTTGAGATCAAGAAAGCTTTTCCTGCAGAGGGTGTTTGGGCACTGGAACAGGCTCCCCAGGGCAGTGGTCACAGCACCAGCCTGACAGAGCTCCAGAAGCCTTTGGACAATGCTCTCAGGCACATGGTGTGCTCTTAGGGGGGTCCTGCACAGGGCCAGGAGTTGGACTTGATGATTCTGATGGTCCCTTCTCAAAACCTGTCCTCCAATACCAAATCTATCTGGACCATTTTTCTGCAGAGACAAGATCAGGGGAAAATACCTGCACCTGGTCCTTTCCAGCCTCAACACCACAGAATGGATATCCAGGTGCCATCAGTAGCCAGGAGCAATTGTACAGCATTTCAGCCCTGTCCCTGCCCAGGATGCCCACAGGCCTGAACACCAGGCACTTAAAGCCTGCCAGCAGCAAAACGCAAAAATGAAATTATGTTGATACAGAGTCAAAATAGACTGAACAAAGAACGTAATGTGTTTAGAATAATTTAGAGCATTAACTCTTTCCTAATAATAATAATCTCATTAGTTACTATTAAAGACTTAAAATACATTATTTTAGACATGCTGCATACAAGTCATAAGGTACCTGTTTATGACAACTCCTGAGAATAATTTATAAAAGTCTCTAATTGGTTTGGAAAGAAAGAGCAAAGGACTTGGGCAAGCAGAAAAAAGTGTGTCACTCCAGCACCACAAACTAACCATGAAGTTCTACAATGCATCCACGAGAAAATGAGTTTTCAATGGCATCCCACAGAGAAATGAAAGCCATCAAGCTTTGCAGAAGAGAAGGCCCACATTGGAATGATTTAGGGAAGAGTCAGATTTTCTCACACCAAGCTCTTGGGTAGCACACTGACACAGACCACCAGCTTAGGACTGCAGAACTGCTTTGCAAAAGCATCACTGTTTTCTAGTGAAATATGATTTGTGACATGCCCCCAAAATTCAAGCCGAACACTAGTCAAGAAGAAAAAGACAGCACCAAAACCTCTGCAATTGAAGTCCAGTTCTACTGTAGAGGCTTCTTAACCTGTCAGCAGGCAATAGGTTTGGGGAGCACATGACATGCTATTTCAGTAATTTTAATGCAATTGATTATTTGGGCAGTAGTAGTCCAAACACTGAATGAATAAAAGCATAACCTTAGCTCCGAAATCAAAGCTCACAGCTATTTTAAGTGCAAGGAGAATACGAAAGGGGGACTCCTATAAACATTACAGAGCAACTAAAATGCTGTCCATTTTCTCTCCACAACTTCAATTAAGAGATTACTAATGTATAACACTAAGTTCATTTGCATAGCAATTTGTAATTTATAATAAACACGGTCAAAATATATGAACTCTGAAACATTGCAGACAGAAAAGCATCCTTTATAATCCTGGTTACAAAGGCAAGCTGGATCACCAAATTGAAATGTTTTCTATATTGATTTTGGAAATAAAGTGAGAATAAAACACCAGTCTTCATATGAGACCTCATCTCACATCAGACCCATTTGCCAGATCCCAGTGGTCTGCTTTCTAGGATTATTTAATGGCCATTCAACCACAAACCACACTCACTCTACAGAAACCCTTTTCCCACAGAAAAATTAAACCCAAGGAGTCCAAATGCTTATTCCACCTGACTCTAAGGTCATGACTTCTGGTAAATATAAGGGGAATTTTGTGTCAAGATTAAGAGGGAAAACATCTTACAGTCTTAAAAGAGCAGTTTTACATTTTTACATTACTGCTAGAGCGAAACACTTCACTCTAAAAAATCCTGGGATTATGTAGAATTATTCATCATCAACAGAACTCAGACCTGCAGAAATTGTGGTTCCTTACTGCATCAGTAATGGACAAATAAAAACTGCACTGTGCAAGATACAACTGTATTGTCACCCGTGCAGGAAGTAAAAATCCAGAAGTGATTCTCATTGCCATGTGAAGTATGTTTATTTAACAAGGATTACAGACTAACCAGCATTATGTCTGACCTTTAGTGGTGGATCCATCATCATGATCAAAAATTAGTTAAATGAATTGCACACGGTACAGCCATTCACATATGGGCATTAGACTGAGCACTCTTTCACTCTCTTTAAAACACCTTCTTAAGTACCTCCTAAGAAATTGCTGTAACTTTATCTAATATTAAATGGCTAAGCTCAAATATGACCATTTTCCCAGTTCATCACACAGTCAGATTGTCTTCATTTTAAAAAATTCCACAGAGTCAAAGGCAAAGAAAACTGAGTAATCAGTACATCAAACTCAATTATATTTCAAAGACAGGGCCTCTTTGGTTTGTTCTACTTGTCTCCGATTGCCTGCAAAAAGCTCACAAAGAAGCTTTGAAATTACCATGGCAGTAAGATTCCCACATTCTCAGTGTTTGTGTTACTGCAGCCTGGCTGACCACAGACTCAACAAAAGCATGACATATTGACTTTCATAAAAGCAGCTATATCCCTACTTCAGCTGGAGATACTTTATTCATTAAGACAGGATAAACTAAAAACAAGACAGAGAAAGACTTACTTCCAAATGATTTAGGGCTATCACATTTTATACACACTAGCACAACCTAAAAAGTTTTAACTTTTAACTCTGGCATTTAGAGTCCATCTCAATTAGATAATTTTGAAAATTACCTCTCACAACCCAAGACAGAATGGGATGGTATTCCAGAATATAAGGTGTCATCTGTCTTTTCAAAAAACATGCTTGATTTTACTGAAGTTAAGCTTATAATAGAATGGGATAGTAACTTTGCACCTAATATACATTTTTAGAACCATCTTCTCGCTATCTTTTCCCATTAACTTTTCAGAATCACCATCTGAGAAGCAAAAGTTTTTCTTCTAAGCTAAAGAATGCAGAGAGAGAAATAGACTTCTTCTGGTCTGGCCAGCAGCTTTCTGTACACATGGAGAAAGTTGACAGGAAAACAATGACAACAATGGCTGTTCTGAAACAAGTATCAAAAGCACTTAACAGAAACTTGGCTTTCTAGCAATATCAGACAGACCAAGGACCACATTGAACCTTGCTGATTAATGGATAGGAGAAACTCAAACTGAGTTCACCTCAAACACCAGGCTGGCAGCTGATGTGAAGAAAATCATTCTCAGTATTTCAGTGCTGTCAAGGAAGACTCTCTCAAGTTATTGCTACTGATTTGTAGGAACATGATGACCTGTGTCGTGTTTCAAGGAGTTTCTGGTTAGGAGGTATATCAGATACTGGTAACTTAACTGGAAATATTCTCTACAGGACAATTTGTGATAGTAATTACACCTTATCTTGTACCAGAATAAACACATCAAGGCCAAACATAAAGACCACAGAACTGTGGCAATACACTACAAAATTAGCAGGACAACAATGTTTGGAGGCTGAGAAGAGGAAGTTGGTTTTCTGTTTTGGGGTTGTTTTCTTCATTAATTGTTTTATTGGGTTTTTTTAAATAGGAAAAATAATCAATGCAAATATCAAGGAAGCTGACAGAAAGGACAAGAAGGGAAGAGAAAATAGTATGGCAATAAAAAGAATAGCTCCACACACAAAAAAAAGGCACTGAAAAATATGAAAGTCATATTAATAAAAACTACATTATGCAAATAGTCTGCTATCCTATTTCATTCATCAACTTGGGAAACGTTGTAGATGTTAAAAACCATCTAGAATACTACTGATTTTCATTAGACTAAAAGTCAAATAAAAGATGCAAAGCTTGCTAAATGAGATTCAGTTTTCCTACAGCTTCCACAGGTTTTCCATATACAGGTACCTGACAGATCCCAGCTCTAAACAGCCTCAGCTACCTGAGGCAGCTCACATGTGCCATCTAGACGAGGAATGTCGAGCTGGAACTCTCCTGCTCTCCTCACACAAAGCCCAGCAGCAGGCGAGTCTCAGACTCCTGTAGCTGCATGTGCTCACCCCGAGCTGAGGTGACAGGATGGCTGCAGCTCAGACACCAGGGAGATGAAGCCACATCGTTCAGACCACACAGGCACCAGAAATGAAAAGTCTCACAGCCACTACATCCTCTCTTCTCTCTCCCCTCCTCCCTTAGCTGCTTGTTGGGTCAAGCAGTTCAAAGAAGACATGAGATATCTAATTATAATACTAAAAAAGAGGTTTTACTTATTTTATGTAAATTTTAACAAAGTAAAAAAATCTTTTATTTGACTTATTTTAGAGTAACCTAGTAGTCTCAACAGAATGAATCTTTCAGAAGTCTTTTTCTCTAGGGAACACAGGTGACAACAGTGCTCTCACTGTGAAAGCAAATTCATTCACAACTACAATAGTCTTTTCACAATGAAGTTAAACACCAAAACAAGGACCTTAATTAATACTTCCAGGAAAAAAAAATTCTACACCAAAAGGAAAAGGTATGACCAAATCTAAAGCCAGAAAAATTTAGAAGTGAGAGGCACTTCTGAGCTCAGGTCAGTAAAATTAAGTTCTTCATCTTACCAAAACCTTTGCTGACTTTATGCCAAGTTATATAAAACTACTTTTACATTCCAATCAAAAACAAAAATGTAGACCTAATCAACAGAAAGGAGAGCAGAGATCCTAACAAACAGCATTCACCAACATCATCTGAGAGCCAGAAAATGAGTAATTTGTCCAGTATACTCCTGAGTTCTACCTCCTTTAGAAGTGACCTTATATTTAAACAGCACACTCTATAATTTCCAAGGGAAATTATCTTGGTGCAGGAATGAAACATAGCAACTGTAAAGCAATCTGTAAATCAGGTTTTTAAAAACTCGTCCAGCTCTTATAAAGTATCAAAAAGAGACTACAGAAAACTCCAATAAATGAGGCTCAAAGCAGCTCATGGGTGCACAGGTCTAGTTGGGCATTTGTATTTAGTTTTTGCTAAGTGCATTTTGCAAAGCTGACAAGTGCTAAATTGGCCTGAATACAAGACAGTCCTGAATATCAAGTGACTCATTCTGCAAGAACAAATAACCAAATGAGGAGTGAATTGCACCAGAGCTCCAGACCTGGCATATGTCTGTCTTGATGAAACGCCCCAACAGAGCGCCGGTGGAACACCAGGAAATTTTAAGTGTCTCAGTGCAAAATCACTTTAAAGGACCCAGCACAATCCGCAAACGGCAGTGCCTTGAGTGCCAGCTGGGAAGCCAAGTCATAGCTGGGCAGCACCTGCAGGGGTTCTGAGCCTCCTTATCCTAAGGCAGTCTAACAACACCAGCACTCGTCTGCAGGGCTGTGTACAGGATTAGCACAGACAATGGGATCACGACATCAAAGACCAAACAAAACACACTTTTGCTGATTCTAGAGTTCAAGGGATTAGTAGAAGAGACCTGGGACACATAGAAACAGAAATTATAACAGAAATTAATTATGATCTCTAAGGTGGCTGGACATCAGCAATTGATCACAGCTTCTGCTTCACTAAATACTCCTTAAAGAAAGAGGAAGAAAGAAACTAAATAGGAAGGAATTATGAGGGCTGTCAAAAACAAAAGACACTTATATCCAGAATTCAGTAAGTATTAATGTGGATTGGGAATCTTTTTCATTTTAACAATTCTCTCAATAAATAATTCTTGCAAAAAACTTCAATTACTCTCTTAAAATGGCACTGATTTTGTTTCTGGGGGTAGAAAGAAATCATCATATTCTTAGTCATTTTTGTGTTTCAGCATATAAAGGAACTTTCATCTATGTCTTCTCATCCCACTTCCTTCAGAATCTTTTTCCTACTCATTGTAAAATGTTCCTGGACAGAGATCCTTCACAACACCACACACCATCAAACCTTGCATTAACCTGCTAATGACCAGTGCCACACACCACAGAGCCATGTCCTTTTTGTCATAGGGTTACAAACAGTCATCACCTAAGGAAGGTCTAATGACATGAAGAGAAAAAAAAAAGTAACAGAACCAGAAAGAATATACAAATGAAAAAGCTGGAAAGATTTGTCTTTTTGCAAATAGAAAGTATCCTGATTCTGGAAAGCACAAATCTTTGTCACTTAAGTAGGTCATCTCACCCTTCAACGCTTCAGACTCTCTGCAAATTAAGACAGCTCTTTGCTAATTCACTGTAATGTTGCAAAACTTAATGAACTTAGAACACATTTTTTCTTATACACCATGTCAGATTCTACTTGTAATATGTTACAGTAAACAAGTTCTACTGTATTTTTTCAAAATAATTTCAGAAAAGACACCTTTAGAGATTCATAATTCATCCCTGCTGTAGTTACCTCAGAAGGTTCTTAATCTCTCTCCTGATATCCCTCCTATGGAAACTCCCACAGAAATTTGGTGGTGATAGAGGGATCCTCATTCAGGTTCTAATTGTTTCAATTTCCTTCTCACAATGCTACTAACTGCTTTGAAGGACACAGGACTTCTTTATCCATAACAAATGAAAGACACAGAGAAGCATTCTTCATTTTTTCGGTCTTTATTTTACAGAAAGACCTCAAACCCGACTTGTTCTTGAATTGCAATACAGCTTCACAAGACACTGAGGAATATTATTGATCATTTTGCAGAACACTTGAGTTAGAGCACAAAAAACCTGCAGGTGAGGCAGCAAAATTGTTACTGCTGCTCACAACAAGAAGAAAAAAAGACAAAATCTGTCCTGTATCTTCCTTCTAGACTTCCTATCTTGAGACACAGAAATCAGTAGCAGGATCAAGGAGATTATCAAAACAGGAGGTATAGAGCTTTGTCAATTCTCAGTGGGGTTTGTTTTTTGTTTGTTTGATTTTAAATTCACACACACACAAAAAGAGTAAAAGCAGATAACTGCTAAACAGGGAGCTCTGTAGTAGGCAGGCTCTGGGGAAACAGAATGTGAAAAAGAAAGGCCCAGAGCAGTGAACTCAGAAAACTTCAGCAGTAAAGTCAGAAAAAAGTAATGAAAATCCAATTTAAAAACATTATTAAAACTAAAAATAATACAATACTGTAACTACTATAAGTGCAGCCAAATGCATAATTTTTTCTAGCAAGCAGCCAAAAAAGAAGAAATGCACTTGAGATAAAAATATGATAGCAAAGTTAAAAATGTTCTGTTGTGCAGCTGAAAATTTATCCCCTTGAAAGCTGAATATTCAACATGAAAGCTAAGCTACGTCTTATGCAGATATATTCTGAAAAGTTCTGAAAATAAATCTGTATGAAACTAGGGAGAAGCAACAGAGATGCTGCATAACACAACACACAATTCACAGAGGAGTAATTGATGCCAAGTGATGCAGACTGCAAGACCTTCTCGTTCCTGCTCCAGCAGTTCTGCAGACTATGCTCAGGGAAACATTGCACTGCTGCCTGCCCAAGTAACATCTTATTTTATTGTCTCAGCAAGGAAAAAATACACTGCATTGCTGCTCTTAAAACACAGAAATAACCCCTTGCTGTATCTCAAAATATGATAAAAGTGAACACAGTTTGTTACTCAGGTTATTACTAAATATAATAAAGGGATTTAACACATCAAAATGCTGAACCACTGCATATTCAAATATAAGTCATTTTTTAATTTTTAGGATGCTTTTGGACCTTCTGCAAACTACAAAGACCATAGGTTTAGAAAGTGGTAATTAAAATTAAATCCCCAAATTGGTAGAGAGCAGGTTTAGATGAGGTATTAGGTAGAAATTGATCCCTGTGAGAGTGGTGAGGCCCTGGCACAGATTGCCCAGAGAAGCTGTGGCTGCCCCTGGATCCTTGGAAGTGTCCAAGGCTAGGTTGGACAGGGCTTGGAGCAACCTGGGATAGCGGAAGGTGTCCCTGCCATGGCAGGGAAGGTGGAATGTGATGGGCTTTAAGGTCCCTTCCAAGCCAGGGCATTCTATGATTCCATTACACACATTATGCTCCAGAATCCATGGTTTCTTTATATCCCACTGATAGCAAACTCATATAAAAAGTCCTTAATTTCTTTGAAATATTTTCCTGAAATACAAGGGAGTTAAAAACCTGGTACTCATGTTCCCATATCACAGTTACTCTTGTATTTGCTGAAGTTCTTGTCTCCCTTCCTGACAGAAAGGTTATGAGTACTGAAAAAACATTAATAAAATCATATGTACAATTTTGAAACTAGCAGTAAACTTCCTATCTAGCAATTGTAACCCAGTGAGACAAAAATGTAATGAAGCTTATTTAGAAATACTCAAAGAAAAAGCCATTTGCAACATTCTTAAATACTCTCTAATCTATCAGCCAATTCTGTAAGAAGTAGTAACAGAACTGCCTTCGTTAAATCTGGTCTGAAAAGCTCACTCAAATTGATTTATATCTTGGGTAAAGCCAAAGAAACTCAGTCTTTTTCTACCTCAAGATCTCCAAGAGAGGTTATCAGCAAGAGAAGCTTTCTCAAATCTGTCACTTGCATGATTTTATTTCCCCCAAATATACAACCTCTCCATTATATTTTTCCCTAATTGCACACCTTTTCTTACTTTGCAGTCTGCAGGAAGTGCTTTTAACAGTAAAGAAATCCTGAGCTCCAGCTAAGCTCTCATACTGAGCCTTTTAGTGAGTCAGTCTGTGCAGGACAGCACAGTGTTTTCCTAGAACTCACTGTCAATATTTGGAAACTAAACCATGTTTTTTATTGTACATTTAGTGATTCTTCAGGGAGGCAAATAAACTGTCTTTCTGTATGTTGTTATGGCTTGTCATTTTTAAGCCATAAAATTCATCTCTACCTTTTACATGAAAAGAAATCACTAACATATCAAACCTTGCCATTAGTTGGAATACAGTCCTAGCCTAGGATTTTCAGAGCAGATGAAGTAAATAAGATTCAACACTGAAAGGAAATCACAGTAATTAATACTTCTAAACTATTCTGAAGAATTGAATCTTCATTTTTCTTTCTCCTGAAAATGACAACCTATAGACATTTATGATTTTATGATACCACTTACCCATCAGTAAAAGGCTATAATTTGTTCTCTGTTGCACAGCAAATACCTTTAAAATCAAAGCAGAAGACTTTTAACTAGAAAACTATTAAATATTCAAAGTAATTTTCTGCTATAGCTCAAGTCAAACATGACTTGAGTTGCGTAGTGCCACCTTCCAATTTATAAATCCTTTTAGCAGCGTTATATAAACACAAGAGAAAGTAATTTTCTCCAAGTATTTGTACAGTAATTCCTCTGAGGAACAATAAGAGAGAGAATAGAACCAGAAAACACGTGCAAGTGTTAATAACTGGCAGATTTACAAACATAAAACATCCTACATACTTATTAAGAAACCATTTCAGCGACAGCTGTTACACCTACTACCAAAAGCAGCTCTGATGAACCAGAGACTGTCAGACTATTACAGGGTGGTAAGAGGACCATAGAGGGACTAAACCAGAAAGACAAAACTGGCTGAAGCCAAAGAGGGATGTGTAAAGCTTGTCCTAGCAACACAAAGTCACAGGACTAGTCCATTAGCTATTAGGAAAGCTTCTCTCATGAAAAATGCTCCAATCTTCTCCACAGAAAAGACCTTTAGGGTTCTTACAAAAAGTGATAGTTATGACCAGTTATTCAATACTTTCAACGGTTCCAGGGTATGAATGCAAATCAGAATTAAGAAAAAAACTTGAGATGAATTTGAGTCCTTCAAGTAGGCACGTCCTATGGAAACACAAGGCACCACAGAGTGGCACCAAACCCTCTGAAATCTCCAGCTATCACCTGAGAGCTTCTTCCACTCAACAAGCTTGTTGTGTGGGATTAGCATAGGGAGTGTGTGCAGCTTACCAAAACAACATGTTTGTAACAACAGTGCCTACGCCCACAGGCAGTGCAGGCCAAGGGAGCTGACGTGCTGAGGGAACAGATGCTGTTGGGAAGCTGACATCCACACCATCCACGTTTCTGGAGCAGGGTTTCTCTGGCAAGGTTTGTTTTGGTTCGTGGTGGGAGTTTGCTTGTTTGGGTTTTTTGTTTGCTTGTTTCATTTTGTTTTCAGATTTTTTTGTGGTGGGATATGGGGGGTTTTGTTGCTTTTTTGGTTGTCAGTTGGGGTGTATTTGTTTTGTTGAGTCTTCTAAAAACAAGATCTAGCTCCATGAGCCCATGGATTTAAATGCCCATCCAGAGCCAGACAACATTAGAGATGCTGTGGGAGCACACCTTCTAGTTTAGTGTTATCCAGTCTGTAAGCTCAGAGCTCCAGAAGATGAATCAAAGCACAGTGTGGGAGCAATTGCCTAATTCATTCTGAAAGTGCACATCTGAACCCACACACTCCCGTGGAGGCACACTGACATAACCATCCACACACGACCTGGAGCTGGGACACATGCTGGGACCACAACCAACCTGAGATCCCTGAAAAATGAAAAGAAAGTATTTCAAACAAGAAATTAAATAATGTTTGCAAATGAGGATGCTCCAACATTGCTGAAATATAACACAATAAAGAGAAAGAAGGTATTAATACTTCAATATGTGAGGCACCCTAACCGTCAGGAAATGGGAAGACTGCAGAAAAAGACTTGAGGATTAGTTTTACCAGGAATCACAATATAAATGACAGGAACTCAGGGACACAGACAGCATCTGGGAACAAATTAGCAGGAGTGTTACACATACAGATGCACAGTAGACATTGCAATAAGCACTGGGGAAGATTCTCAGCAAGAATGCTCTGCACCCCAGCTTGCCCACATTTCATTAAATATCCCCAGCTACTGTTGAGAATCTAGGTCAGAATAAAGACGCCAAGAGATTTACAAAACTACTTATAAGTGAAGTTAGAAAGTTCTGCATGGTTTACCCAGGTTAAAGAACAGTGGCATTTTTTCTCGTAGGTTAGAAAACCTCGACAAATGAATAGCAACAACATCATTTGCCCTTGTGTCCACCACATATGCATAAAAAAAATTAGAAGCTTAACTTGCAGAAAAAATTTACATTATATATTAGGATATATGCAGTTAATGTATAAGATTCATACTAGCACAGGAGTGCTAGTATGAAGATGCTGAAGTGCTGGAAGATGCTGACTATCAGGTTACAGAGTTTCCTTTATTACCTAACTTTAGGAACCAAACACTCAACTGGAGATGCTGCTGTTTATAGATGGATCTCACAGTGGGAAATAAGAGTAGAGGAGACCTTGAGACCCATGCCAGGTGCACATTTCTATAATTGTATGACTGCTGTAAAAAAAATACATTCTTGAGATTTTATTTTAGTGTGTGTATAATTATAAACACAGAAACAGAATATGCTTGTAATACTAATTTATTTCTAAATTTACTTACATAAAAATATGCGTATATTTATTCGACATTACTATGTATTAAGAAAACATCCCAATTCTCAGAGAATGCAGTTTACCGCTCTTTTAGTACATTTAGGCAGCTTTGCTTGTGCACTTACAGGGAATTGGAAGCCAGGAAGCTTTCTGTGTACTCTCCATCACCAAGTATCTCACTCGGGGATTTATAGTTATTACCATGCCCTTCCTAAATCTTATATCAATGCCTACAGTTAACAACTTCTGAGACTCCCAAATTCTTTATCAAACAATGTAATGGTGAAATCCACCCTTGGTCTACAAGTTAAAGCACAATTATCAATTAATCTCTAAATATAGAAAGACTACTAAAGGACCAGCTGGCATTTTAAAATGATGAAAGCCAATTCTGTTCTTTGGCATCAGCACCAGCTGATGTTGCTAAGCTACTGCTGCTGCCCAGTTAGTTACACACCATCAGGTATTAAATTCATGCAGGCTATTGGGCTGTAGGAAAAGGAAAAAAAAAAGAGGAGAAAAAAATCCCACACTCAAAATGCATTCTTTCACCAGTAAAACTCCTAAGTCAAGTCTTACCATGTGAGTCTATGAAGTGCAATATAGCTCGTGTCCATGATGAAATGATATACAGAGAAAAACAATTAGCCTCTGGTGATATTTTAGAGCCCATGTCATCTTTACTTGCCCTGTTAATTTACTGTGATCTGTTTTTGCTATAACATACCTAAGTTTTTATTGTTTGTTATAATGTAGATAAGTTTTTCTTATGTACCTATGTTTTGATGAGCGAATTTTGATTTTTCTCAAATAAATTCATTGATAAGAATCAGAAGGAGATTCTGCTTCTGTGGGTCAACAGGGGCAAATGGAAAACACTGTCAGAAAGGACAATCATTTTTCTGGCAGTTAGATTAGAGACTATGAAGCTAATGTTATTTAGTATGTGATCACGGCTCAAAAAATTTCTTTTGAGTTTCTGGAAGTTTCTATGAGATTATAGTAGCAGCCTTTTCCTAATTTGTTAATCATTGATCACACTTGTGATTTGCAGTTTTCAAATCCAACCCTGCACTTACTGTCCAGCAGCCCAGCCAGCCCAGGTAGCACCATTATACTGCTTAACAAACTTGGAGAAGATTCCAAATATCTTCCTAATCACAAGCATCATCTCAACAGTGCTTTCAAGCCTGATTCCATTATTTTTTTGGACATTACTTTTACGCCCTTAGCAAAGCTGTGTCATTTGGAAGTCAGCCTTTTATCTCTGTTGGTGCAGAAGGAGATAATTCTATTGGTAGAAGACAGTTTCAACCACTAAAGAATCCTGTCCTTTCCACCATACACTGTGAGAACTAACTTCTAAACATGATGTTTCTTCCTTTCTGCATATAATTGAACTAGGAGGAACATTATTAATATCAATTATAAATATAATAATGCTTTCTGGTTTAGGTTTTTTTAGTAGGTTTAGTTTTGGTTGTTTCCCCATCGTGAATGCATAACCAGTTAAAAAACTATACATAGAATCATATTTAACTGTTTTTTACTCTCAGTCAAGAATCACGTCGAATTCTGCAGAACTTCCTCTGATCAACATTTCCTCCGAAGGAGCTAAAGGAAAGAGAACAATGGAACAGATCACAGGTCTACAGAACACGATGGAAAGCCAGTAGGTGTTTAATTTATGGATGGAAGGGACACTTGGTAGCTGCATTCAAACACAAAGGTTATTGTGAGCTGGGAGCCAAGGTAACCTGACAAAAGCACCAGGGCACAGCTCCTGGCTGCTCAGTACAGGAATTGGAGAACATCACTTCCACAGACAGAAAAGTTACTGTCAAAACTGTGGTATTATTACCTCATCAAGCAAAAGAATTTCCTGGCTCTTTTTTTTTTTTCTCCTGAATAATTGATCTCCATTTTGTAGGAAAAAAACCAAACAAACCATCCCTACAGGCAGTACATTCTTGAAAGATAAGCT
This sequence comes from Vireo altiloquus, assembly GCA_013396875.1. Taxonomy (NCBI): domain Eukaryota; kingdom Metazoa; phylum Chordata; class Aves; order Passeriformes; family Vireonidae; genus Vireo; species Vireo altiloquus. The sequence goes on from VZRF01001867.1 coordinate 587,844, forward strand.
GTCAGCTTACCCTGTCCTAGTTCGTTTCAACACCATATTCTGAAATCCCCACAATATATCTAAAAAACCCCCAACTCAACCAACAAAACATAAAATCCCAGCAACAACAACAACAAAAAAAAAACAGACAAAAGAAATCCCCACTAAGCAAAAAACCACCAAACAAATTTACAAAACAAAAAGTAAATATCTGCACCGAATTTCCATTTTTATTTAAGAGGACTACTTCTATGTGTTTGCTATTCCAAAGGATTATAAACTGCGAATCTATACCTCTACTAATGCTACTATTATGATCCTAGATGTCTATGAAAATATTCCTTGCATTATCTGCTGGCACATTCCTTAAAGCCTTGCTACAGATCACTGGGTCAGTGAAATGACTGAATTCCTGCAACATGCTCTAGTTATTTTTTTAAAAACATGGGCAGGTTAAGCTAGAAAACTTTTAATTTCTCAGTCAAAGAAGGGCAAGAACTATTCATCACTATTATGTTTATTACAGTTTCCTCAGCATGTTTGTACAACCTTGTTATCCAATGGTAGGGCATATTTAGAGCTTACTAAAGTAACAGATCATCACTTGTCAGATGAGGAAACACAGAGGGAACAGATAGCACATTTCTTAAGAAAGTTCTTTAGGGATTGAGGAGGTGTGAATCTTGTCTGAGAACACAGTGTTTGCTTATTCTCATCTTCCCACTCCTTAAGCATTTCAAATGGCAACTGGGCTCCCAGTTAAATGACCAAGGTATTCTTTAACAGGCACCAAATACACTAATTTTTAATACATTTTATTGCCTTACACTGAAGTTAGTGCCTGCTTCTGAGAAATCCAGTAAACCACACTCCATCCAACTATAACTTCACTAACTAAAACAGCTAGATGAGGTACCTTTTTTCACACTAGAGAAACCACCTTCTTTAATACACAAGCCTACCTCTTCTTTCTCAGGCTATTCACTGGCAATTTAACTGGAAATTAATGGCTTTTTGCAGATCTGTTTTAAAATTATAATTTCTCATCTTCTTCAGGATGATCTCCTCCTATTTTTTACTTCATCCAGAGCATCATTATATGTATTTATACCATTAAACCTCTCATTTCCACAAGAGTCTACTGATTAATGTAATCACTGTGCATTATTGTTAATCTACAGGCTTCTTGTGGGCATCTAACAAATATAATTACACTGACTGTTGAATTTTCTGCTTGTAGAAAACAGAACACTTCACAAAGTCTCATATTATTTTTAAGTATAAGTTTTTCACATCCTATTCACCTTCAGCATATTCTCTGGTCCATGTTGTTAGTCAGAACTTCCCATCCATCTGCTTTGTTTCGAGGTGCAGAACTGCCTGGGAGGCAGGGCTGGATGTAAGCCATGCACAGAGCCCATGTCTGGCTGCTCCCACAAGGTCCCAAGGGAACAGGGGCATGGCTGGACACTGCTGTGCTCACAGGAGAGGCTGTGAGGCACTCCTGCAGCAGCTGGGCACTCCTGAGCTGCTCCTGCTCACTCTCTTGGCTGAAAGATGGAACTCACTGGCCAGCTGGCTAGAACACATCACACTTTCAGGGCTCTATTCTGTAGAGTTGTACACAAAAGCTTTCTGCAAAAAGCTGCTCATAACATTGGTCTCATTTACCTTCTTAAACTCTGCAGAAGAATTACATCAATAAAAGCTAAATTATCTAAAACACAGATTCCTGAAGCACTTAGGCTGGAGGCAAAGGAGGTTAAAATGTCTTGGTCTAACATTTCTGGTGTTATATGATTAACAGACAGACACAAGGTACCAGAAGTATTTTTAGATCTTTCTGAATCAGAGAAATACTGTTAAAAACATTGCTCTAATTTCTAAATGATCTAGTTTTCAAGAATTTGGGCTACAGCCCATTACTAGAGCATTCAATTTGGCATCAGATTCTTTTTCTTGATTAACTCAATTACAGTACATCCAAGGAAATACATTATTTGGGGACTCTCATATAGTTCCTGAATATATGTAACTATAACAAAAAAATCTAATTGATTTTTATTTTCTACAAGCTCTAAATGTTAGTACGTGAAGACTTACTTTTCCATGGGTAAAATTCTTCACAGACCTAACTTATTTCATTGATGTTATATTAATCAAAGCAGACACTGGTGAAGGGAAGAAATTTTCAGAATCCCAAAATAACCGACCCCCAAAAATAAAAAAAATTGTTTGTTGCAGAAACATTCAAGATTGAAAAGTAACTGTAACTCTCAAACTGACTCCTTTTTTGTCTGTTATCTTTTATCTTCTTTAATTTTTCAAAATAGGTTGTAGTATATTATATTGTATTACTTGTATAGTCAGGAACCAAAATAGCTGATCAAAGCAAAACCTCAAGCTAACCCCAAACAATTCATACTGGAAGGCAAGTTTTTAAACTGTCAGGACACAAGAGGGAACTATCAAATGGAAGGATGTTACAATTTTCCTAGTGATGAGTTCTACTCCCACAAGAAAAAAGGGCATTGCTGCAGGGGAAGGTGCAAGGTTAGAAGCTGAAAATGGTTTTGCTTCCTTCTGCCTTCCTGCCTGTTACTTTAGGTTCACAAACCTCTGATGGGTGTGACTGAACTCTTGAGACAATCCTCACCTAGGGCTGACAGGTACTGTCACTGGGGACCACTTTTCCTAACAGTTGGTTTGATATTTGGTCTTTCAGACACTTGATTCATAGGAAGGTTAGCTAAGGAAGATGAGCACATGGTCTCTGGTGGACACCAAATGCCATTCTGATATTGGTTATACTTATTATCTGTACAACACTTCATTGTTTGTACTGTCATTATTGCTTTTACAGTAAAGGTTCTTCTCCACTCAAAAGGCAAATATTACATACCAGGAGAAATGAGTCTGTCAAACCACACTGTAAGTACTTGAAAAGCTCAAAGGAAAAGCTGCATTGAAGATTTAAACTACTTAGGTAGGAAAGAAAATATTTACTGAATAAACATAAACTTCAAAAGCAGACAGCAATGTTTTTGTATTGTTGCTAGTTACTATTTATTGTAATGGTATTTCACAGGATGTCAAATTATGGTCTGACAGTGAAGTTTTACTCCAAATTTCATAAGGAATTAAGGAAACTTTTTAAGGGAGGAAAGGAAGTAATTCTAAATTATTATAAATTCCTCAGGCACAGAATAATATATGCCACAGAAGAACAAACAGGACAAGAATTATATCTGGTAAGAAGCTCATGTCTCCTCTTGTACCAGAACAAGCATGAAGAATTGGTTATGTGAAGGACTTAGGTCTTTACATTAAATCCTACCTCCCATATCAACAATACTTCTGTCCTTCTGAAAGGACAACCATTGCTGCTTTGTGCATAAAAGGCAACATGGACGAGTTGTTAACATTTTACCCAAAGTGTACAGTGTTATCAGGGAGACAAAGGGCACCTGGCACCCATGGCCTGCCCTCACTGTCTCTGTGTTCCATGCAGCAGTTCTGTGGTAGAAGTCCCAGAGATGCATCAGAGAAATCAAATGATCCTTCTGTGAGAGACTCCTAAAATTACAGACACAATGATCATGTATCTCAAGGGCATGAGCTGTTATCCTACATGTATTTTCCTTTCTTCCCCACCCCCTCACTCCAGTGGTGTTTTGTGGCTTGCTTTTTTCTGGTTTTCTAGTGTTATTTTGAACATGAAAATTATTTATAACACTGATGTATTTAAATAAATCTCTACTCTCTAAGTCAACACTTTTCAAGTATCCTTTATAACCAAATATTTGTAACAAAGTCAGAAATAGACTTTCTTCATGCTCCCTTTTACTCTTTAGGTGCAATGCAAATTTATTTCACATGAAAACTCTCTTTAGTTTAAAACCACTGCAAAATGCACTTCTTTAATTAACATTGCTCTTTTGGAAAGCAATTTTCAAGGCAGAAAGGACTACAACAGCATCAGTTTGGTTTATTCCCATTGGCAATAGACACAAAAACCTTTCAGATACAAATCACATCTGTATAGGCAAGCCAGAGGAAGCTCAACTATTCCTCATCTAAAGATCCCACATTTTCATTAGGAGTTTTATAAACCCATATTTTACTTTCAGCTCACAAACTTAAAAACTCAAACTTGCCACAGGAATGTGTAAGTGGTCTTATACCCCCTGGAAATTTTCTGTTTAAGTAGGAACATGTAAAGAGTCAAATCTATAGTTTGATACTCTGGAAGACCTGAGACACATAAAACAGACTGAGTTCCCTTCACATCAACACAAGCACAGGAGCCTTTGTGCTGGGGAGTGTAAATTTTTTTTAGCCATATATTTCACAAGTTTTCAAAAGGCTTTTATTTAGCCTCTGGAAAGATAAAATTTGTTTGAACTACAGCTACTTTCAAGATATGACAAAACCACTTTCCACCAATGTTATTTTCAGAATGACACAGCGTGTGTCACACAAGTTCATGGCACCATCAGAGGTCTGGATGATTGTTTACAGAGTCAGAACTTGAAAACCTCTTATCTTAGCAGCATTAGTCAACAAATGCTTTCACTGCTGTTAACAAAGAAATACCATTGATTTTAACTGTTCTGACAGAACCATATTCACTAGAATGCATAATAGGGAGATAATGACTTGTGTTTATTATTGATAAATTATGTTGTCTCTTGGCTCTTTACATTTAACGTAGAATGCTTTTTTGGTTTGGTTTTTTTTACCTAAAGAGTAATCTTAATTTCGTTAGCAGACAAAAAATCTGTCACAAATCTGAAAAACAGCTGCATGCACAATTTTTCACCTAGATGAAAAAAAGCTTCTCTGAAGAGTGAATGCAAAAGTGACAGTGTAAATTTACATGTTTCTTTTCTCTCAGTACCTCTGGATTAAGTGCGTTAAGTTTAAAACCACCTGTTTTCATCTTGCCTGGCACTGAAGGCTTATTTAAAATCTTCAGATTAAGCCATGCTCTTTTCTGCTAAAACAGTAGCAAAAAAAAATCTCATAAGTACATTATACCCCTCACATGAAAATAATTCTGCTGAGACTGACTCTTTGTGACAGGAATAACAAACCTGTACAGCTACCAGTGAGGACATTATTTGCTGGTTCTGCAAAGCAGAAATTACTCATGATTATGGCTTCTAGAAAGGAAGAAAGTTCATATTCAAAACTGAAAGAAAGTTTGCAAAGTAGAGTAACTACTGCTTTATAAACTAGACACAAAAGTTTAAAATTGTGCTGCTGTTTAACTATTCATGTTTAAATCAAGCTATTTAAAAATCAGAAACCCAAGAGTTAAATTCATTTTGCCTCCTTCAAGCGAAAAATTCATATTCTCCAAAGTGTTTACATTCTCATTTTTATCTGAATTTGAAAATAATAAAAACAAGCAAGTCTAAACTTTTTAGTTTAGAACATTCTAAAATTGCTCCTTTGGTTTTTTAATCCCAATCTATCAGAAAACAATGTCTCATTATGAGTGATGCAGCAGTAATTCAAATAAGTATTTCTCATTTACAGCAATTTAGCTCTAAAGTACTCCACCTACTCAAGACCCTTAAAAGTACCACACAGAGAGCACTGGCATCTGCTCCTCAGAACTGGCTATTTTAGTCTGCAGACCTGCATCAAATTACCAATGTAGATGTAGCCAGGATGGAGTAAAATTCTGCCTGGCACAAAGCGTTCCTAGGAATTTGTAGGGAGTTCACATCCTCTGCACAATACAGGAGCTTTCAGATTGGCCTTACAGGTTTTACCTGAATTACCAAAGAGTAAACGGAACATGAGCAAATCTGTTTGCAGGAGAATCTGGTCCTGAGAGCACCCACACCATGCACACATTGGGTGGGTGACTACTTCAGACAAGCTGTAGTCTGGCCCAGAGATTTCATTCCTCCCAGCAGTCAGATTCCATTTACTGTGTTCTTACAGCTCATCCTTTAGCCTCATTTTATCCCTCAGGGGTCAAGTTTGTGTGCTCTGAGACCACTTCATGGTGTGCACGAACAGCGAGTGGGAGCACAAACAGGACTAAAACACTGATATGGACACATCCATAGACCATCAAAAATGACAAAATGTACTGGGGACAGGACTGAAGCTTCCAACTGTACAAGCAAGAACTTCTGAAGGATTATCAATATAGTGTCCTTACAAACAGATTGTAGCCTCTGTTTACGGGAGAGAGACTGTGATTCTGTGACTTTGCCAAAGATGGAAGACTTAGATTTTAGGGCATTTTGATCTTAAAATATTGCATGCGTGTTAGGGTGTTCTGAATGTATAAATATTCCTTAATTATAAATTCCCTAGGTTTGTCACATTTGCATAACACTCCTTTAAAGCACTGTGGTTGCTCCCAAAGAGAAGAGGTAATGACCATACCACCTGCTTCCAGAAGAGTAGTTGTCTTTAAATACACCACTGAAACAGTTATACTCCTGTAAGTTACATATTTTCAGGCAGTTCACACCTTACAGAGTCCCATTATCTGTTCTGCCCTTGGATCCCAGAAGGCACAGGAGTGAGCAGGAAAATGAATTGTGAAAGAATAGCTAATTAAACATGATAATTCACAACTCATACATTTATTAAGTCACAACATACAACTAAAATGAAGGTGTAATAAGTTCAGCAGCTGCGAATAACTAGATTATTGACCCTGGAAATTCCCACTTCTACCAAGGCACTTAGCTCTGCCCAAGTTTCTCAGTAGATGTTACCTGTTCCTCACAGCTAGTTCTTATAAGTTTCTGGGCAGAATTTACTGTCTTTTACAGCAAATGCTCATACATTTCCAGCATTAAAAAATGGCTGGAAAGGACAACCAGCATCCAGGAAAAATATTTCATTCCTAAAGAGACTGAGACACACACACATCTTTCTACTACAGAAATACACAAAAACAAATCCACAACAAACTAGTTAAAAATTGTATGCTGACAACAGTAAGAGACTTATTCAAGAGAATATTTTTATTCCACAGTCTGGCTGCCTGCAGAAAAATAAAGACTTCAGAATAGAGGTAATTTATAATAATATGGGATTAATAAAAATTATGCTATTCCTTCCCTACAGACCGGACACTTCTTGCTTCTTATCATAATTATCTTTGCTTTCTTCAACCACTCCTTCCTGTAACACAGGAAGTTTTTAAATTAAATTGCTCTTAAGGCTCAGGCAACAGAACGTGCTCAGAAGCAATAAAAGCTGATGTGCCTCACGAAACAAATAATGTTGGCTTCCTTGAGTCTGCTATTTTCCAGTGCAGTGGAGACAGAAAATCTCAAGGTTGTACTTAGGCCCAGATCCTCAGGAAGTTACAATTAGTTATTTCACCATGCACAGTTCAAAGAATTAAAAAGGAACACTGTCACCTTTCTAATTGTTCCTCTGTCCAGCTGTCTGATTTGCTATCTTTCCATCAGGATATGGAAACAACATTTTCACCCATGACTGCCCTGTTCCAAGGCTTTGCCTTACCACAGACTGCATAAAACACAGAGACTCTACTCAAGGTCTCTCAGTTCCTATGTTCTACGATGTGTATGACCTCTTCTTGTGCATCAATGCCACAGGTTTTAACTGGCATCTATTAACAGCTTCGTGGGTTTTCTGGGTTAGATGTTTTGGGGGTTTTTGTCTGTCATACAATATTGACAGGATGTACAAACCAAGAATGCTAATAAAATCAATAATGATCCATCACCTAGACAAGACACATTGCAATCCTCATGCACTTTATGAAGGTGAGAGGCAAGCCCATGCAGGTGACATGGATTTTTTTTTTGCTAACACTGTACCAGCAACACATATCCCTAGCAGACTTCCTGAGACACAAAGTTCCAGACAGGTGACTTCCTTCCACAGATTGCTCACTTTTCAAAGCCCTGACAAACTTGCAAAGGAAGGGAAAGATGTGCCTGAGGTGTTAGCAAATCAAAAAAAAAAAGAAAAATCCCAGGGATAGTAGTTAATAAAGGACACTGCAGTAGATAAAACCTCAAAGAATCAAAGTTAGTGTCATTCTTTTACAAGTATGTATAACTGAAAGTTCCACTATTTGTAACTAAAACTGTTACTGCATCTTACAATTCATAACTGAGGAGTTAACAGCAATCAATCAAACATGATAGTACCACTTCCTCAAATGTATCATCCAGTTTAGCTGCTTTTATTTTGTGACTATCACACTGGCAAAAACCTGCCATGAATTATGAGCCAGACTGGGAAGAGGCAAAAGATTACCAAGTGACTTGTAGGATTTTTGAAGTGATCCATTTCCTGGTCTTCTAAATTTCATCTAATTGAAGCAAGGAACATCAAAGTAACTGTTCTAGTGTGTGGTTGCATCATATTTCAGGAATGATGTAAGATCTTCAACAGCAACATGGAGAAATCAGTTTCATTTGCTACATTGGCCCGACTATTTGATAATCTGCATTAGAGGTCTGGCAAATCTCCTGAAAAATTCTGCTGTACAGAAATTTACCTACTTCATTCCCAAAACAGCAATACAAACTCCTCCAAAAGAAGCCTGAAAGTGAATATTTAGAGATACAGAATACTGTTTGAACCAGCAAACTTCACAGAAGAGCAAACTGTCCACAATAAACTAATCATCATGGCTATGAGTTCACAGATTTGAAATCTCCCTATTAGAACAATCATCTGCAGAGAAGGGATCTGGTCACATTCTCTTACCCAAACAGTGTTTCTTCCAAGAAAGTTGTAGGGTGAGCTCTCAGGCTGTGTGTTAACCAGGAGTACTTGACCAAGCGACCCATATTATGGCTTCTCATATTCTCATAGAGTATCTAGAGCTCTCATAAAGCACACTCAGAAGTACAATGGATATTTAGTGAAAAACTATTGATAACCATAGAGTTAAGAGTTTCATTTATACTACAGCAGGTGGACAAGAAAGCTGCCCTTTGAGTCCTAGACATGAAATTATCATCTCCAAGACAAATGAATAATTTGTGTTACACATTGCCCCACTTCAGTGAACACAACAGTAGCAGTAAGGTTACTTTGTCTCAGCGAGCTTCGCTTTGCTTCCACAGTCACACTGTTGGCAAGAGGCTTCTCATGCAAACTAAAGCTCCTTGCCATAAGCTACAACTATCACTCTACTCCTCCTGCCTATCCACAGGCAGTAATGGAAAATAATAAAAGAGGAAAAAACAGGGGAAAGGAAGAAGGAAGAAAAACCCTTCATATAAACGAAGACAAAGAGAAAAACACAATTGCTAACAAATCATCTTTATTGTTATCTCCCCTTCACTTCTGCAATGATTCTGCATATGAGCATGCCAGGACAACCTGCTGCACGAGAGGAACAGCCACGGTCACAGACTAGTACAAGTTTTTGAAAGTTAACTCCTCTAAGCATTTCCTGAGGTTTTTAAACCTATTTTATACAATGTTATAAAAGAATATGGAAAGGGCTCTTACACTCATATAGATAAGTATATAATGTATTTTCCATGAGAGAGAAGTTGGGTCTGAGTTTACATGGACAATCTCCCTATAAATATCTGTTTCCTTTTACAAAGAACACAAAAGAGCACGTATGTCATGAACCTTGAAAACATTCTACACTAAAGATGCTTTTAAGCCAGAAGAGTTGATCTGTTCTGAACATGGGATATGGACGAAAAGAGATGCAATTGAGAAGAAACTTAATAAAAAGGAAAAGCAGCACAAGGTCTTCCAGCAACACACTTCTACACAAGAACACGACTGTCAAGTAACTATATTAAAAACAAACAAAAAAAAAGCATGTACTTGCTGTGTATTCTTCTAAGATTTCTACTACCATAGAGTGATTTTAGAAACTTGAGTAATCTTATGATTTAATTTACTATTTTATTAATACTTTACTCTACTAGAGAGAATTTTAGTCTCTAACTAAGCCTGGTAATTTTCTCAAATTGCTGGGATCAAGATGGGGAGTAGCAGGATAAACATCTTCCCGCAAACTTCTAAATAATTTCAAGAAATTACTGCACACAGCGAGATTTGCTTTCACAGTCACACAACCACAGCTCTATCAGCCTGTGGTTCACTACTGTCCTAACTCTGACAGGAACCATGAACATCAGGCACACTCAGCAGAAGCATTTCCTTCCATCCGGGCATGGACAGAACCAACACACTACAAACTGGTGTATGGCTTGAATTCTAAAGGGCAAAGGGAATACCAATATTTTCTCATATTCAAGCAGCTATGGACCTACAGGAGAGACAAATAACCTTGTCACTGTTCATACTTTCAGTGATCTACCAGAACAGCTTAATTTTGAGACCTATTCTTCCATGATTAAAATGAGGCTAATATTCTGTCTTTAATTGGATCAAAGACGCTTATGCTCATCTACCTTATAAGAAAAAACATTTCCTTTTACCCAACTGAGAGAACATGAAGATGAAATCACCCCTCTCTCAGGAGACTGCAATGGGAACAAGCTGCCAAGCATTTCAGCACACAGATTGCAAGGTCTTGCCAATGATTGCTGCCTATGCAGAGAATTAACCAGAATTAACCTGCTTATCTAATCTCCAAATTTCCTTGTGCTCAGTGTGAGGTTCACTTTCATTGATTACCTTAAAAATGTCTTAATACAAAATATATGTCTTCCCAATATTATGCTATTTTTTATCTTCCTAATATGATGCTATAAAAGATAAACTGTTTAATGTATGGGGTGATGCTTAATTAAGCTCTGAATTCTTCAAAGTTTTATGGAAATTATGGTGCCTTGTTCTTTAAATAAGCACTCACTTTTATGGTCACTTGATTTGATTTTTTTAAAAAAAGTGAGAAATCAGAACCCTTCCTTGCATTTGATTACAGAACTTTCTGTGAGTCTAACAGGCAGCCTGTTCTACTTTTTTTTTTTTTTCTTCAAGCAGCTAGACTGTTACAAACACTGGGAAATTATATTCAGAAGCATTTGAAAGACTCTTAACAAATTTTTGCAGCCTTCAATTTTATTGACAGGGCATTTGATGTCAAAAACTGCTGAAAAGTATCAATGCCAAGACTACTGTCTTTTAGGATGTACATTTCTAACGACTAAAAACTACAGTATAGCACATAAACGCACAAACAAAAAGACTCAGAATTGCTACTTTAACATCAAACAACTCAATTATTTACTTCCAACTAGTGAGGGGGAAGTAGTGTGAAGGCAGTGAATATCTATGTCTGATTTTGGCACCAAGTAAAGAGGGAAAGGATAGTTCCATTATTTTTCTCTCATGTCACTTAAATCTACCTGTAGTTATTACTTTAATTGTATTTTAGAGAAGCAAGCTAAAGACTGTTACTCTTCCACAGAAGCATTTTTCAGCCGTGAGCGATGTTATATCTAGTGTTTGTTAAATTCACTGAGTACCTCAAAGGGCTTTTAGAAAAGGCTGTGTAACCAACTAACAACTTCAAAAAGTTCTTTGGGGGGCTCATCATGCTTCAAAAACCGCTCTATTTTTATATTCGTTCTTGAGACTTGGAGATAAGGATAATAGGAGGAAACTAAGTTCATTCTAATGCTCAGACTGATGAGTTATAAGGTAGAATTATTTTTTCAAAAAGTAAACTCATAGTTTATGAAACAATGTACACCTGCCTCATTCTGACAACGCAGGAAAATAAGGCCTTCTAGTCAACAGCCTTCTAATTCCCTGAGCCTTCTACCCATTCTACCACAGGCTGGAATCACAGGTTTGGAGTCTGTGGTGAACAAGTAACATGCACAAAACGTAAGTGGGAAACACATTTCCTGTGAAATACACTGCACAGAGAGAAGAGTAGAAAGCATCCACATTAAGAAAATCAGCCAATCTTGGAGCATAATGATAACCACCAGAAGTGGTTTTGCACACAGAATACACGAGGTGGGGGGAAAAGATACTACTGAAAAAGTTGTGCTTCCTGGAATACACAAGCAGTTATACATATTCCTGCTCCCTGGGTGAAAATAGGAAACAAAGGCTGCCTAAGATGTGTCAGTTTAGTAGCACATTAATATGTAAAAGCAGTCAGATTCTGAACCTAAAATTCGCACCTCATCACAACAAATAATTGCACATTATCTTACAGAGGATCATATTCAAAAGAAAGACTACTATAATATCAAGGTTATTAGTGTAAACTCATATTTCTTCTCAAGATTAGAATAAAATACAACAAAATCAAGAAAGATATCTAAATAATTAATCCAAAACTACTCTTCCGCTCTGAAGGACTCAGAAAAAAATAAGTAATATTCTGCATAAGAGCATATTAAATAGTTTAAGGTTTTTTTAAAATTACACCAATTCCGCCACATGCTCGGAACTAAATAACCCAAAATATTTTATCTAACTGCTCTGGTTTCTAACAAGCACGCCTAAAGTTGAAAACTCTCTGGTCCGTTAAAAGAGCTGAAGGGACATAATTGAAGCCAGTAGCGCATTAAATTAAATGGAGCAAATCTTCACCAATAACACAGAGCCTGTTACCAGTACCCTCGGAAATGCCTAATTCTTCATAAATGTGAAGCCCCGTTTCAGTGCTTATGAGAAAAACTTTCATGAAGCAGTATTATATCCTAATGTGTCCATGGGCACTGTACCCACACACAGATGCAGCCACTCATGATCAGCACTAGGTGAGACACCTGAGTCAGACTACCAACTTTTTTTTTTTAAATAAATTTGTGCTAGTAGGGCTCAATGGAAAGTGAACAAGGATATCACAAAGGAATCAGGAGGATCCCGATATGTTCAGAACAAACAAGCTTTTCCATCAGACCAGCAGCCTCTCCTAGGGCTCATCCCAGACCAGCAGCCTCTCTCAGGGCAGGACTCTCGGGTGCCCCAAAGCCACGGCTTTTCCAGCCCTGCCGGCGCACTCGCGCCCTTCCGAGGCAGAACTCTTCCATGCCGTAAGGTACACACCTTCAATCCCACTCCTGCTGGGTTCACCTCGTTTGATCACCTCCAGCACCACACGGCTCGCGGCTGAATTTGCAACCGCGCCAGACCCTGAGCAGCGGCCGCAGCTCAAGGTGAGCCCAAGTCAGAGCCGATGGAACGGGCACCAGCGGCTGAGGCAACGCCAGAGGCTCATTCACCATCCCAACTTTCACCCGACGCTGTTGATAAAACCCAATCCACCTTGGCCAGCCCTTCCAAAGGAGAGGTGGAAGCACGACCGCGCTACTGCCGGTCTGAGGGACCGGCCGGGGCGGGGGAAGCGCCGGAGCCGTGCAGAACACGGCGCAGCCGATCGAGGATCTCACCTGCCCGCCTCACCGCGGCGAGGGCGCCGAGGCCCAGAATCGGCGCCCGCGTCCCATCTGTCGGGCGGCCGCGCATCCCTGAGGCGCCGGCGGCGGTCCCGCCCGCCCCCTCCCGCGCCCCCCGACTCACCGAGAAGCCGGCCCAGAAGGGGCAGGAGTGGCGGACGCGGGCCGAGGTGGTGAGCGCCAGGGCGGCGAAGCTGACGGCCACGATGAGGCAGCCGAGCACCATCTGCGTGACCCCCAGGGCCAGCATGGCCCGCGAGCGGGCGCGCTGCTCGCGCAGGCGGGACAGGCTGCGGGACAGCGCGGTGGGGCTGAGGGAGCTCGCCCCGCCGGGGGCCCGCACCGCCCCGCCGCCCGCCGG